>JAYDZE010028760.1:15475-27457 GCA_034509125.1 Monilaria moniliformis
TTTGTATTCACTATATACGAAAGCACTTGCGAGTCTTCTTTCTTTCTTGGAAATTATAACGCTCAAAGAATCAATAATTATTTATATAAAATTGTACACCAACATATGAAAAAGACACCAAAAAAATATGTGGCAAAATATTCATATTGAAAAATAAGTAGCTTTTTGTGTAAGATTATTATAATGCTCATGTACGCATATGGCTCGACGTATATATGTTACTGCGGTCCACTATTTATTGTATTTTATATACCTAGCTATGTACTGTACGTTCATGTTATATTACATTAACCCCCTTAAAATATCAATTACAAAACATGGGAAAAACGAAATCTGATCGAGCTGATGCGGATTCAACTACAAAGTGGAGATCAATATCTTCACAAGCTTATTATTGGTGTGACTATAAAGTGGTTCAAAATAGAAAATTCAGATTAGTAAGAAAGTTTTCTATAACAAACCAAATATACTTCTCATATGTTAAACGACCAGACCGGGCAAAAAATAATTACCATTCTATATAATTGGCTTTTGGATACAACCAATAATTGAACGGTAAAGAGGTAATTAACCGTCATGATGACTAATGAGGATGGTTACGAACTCTTGTCATTATCTAATAATCAAACAACAAAGCAATAGTGCACATTTGATCCGATACAGGAACAATTTCAGACATTCGATGCAAGAACAATTCCAGACACAACAGTTTAATTAAAAAGTCAAGTTATTAATTAATCAAAGCTATATCGAATATATATCTTAATATAGTCCTTATATATCTTTCAATGATGTCATTTGATCAGTAAGAAATTTTATTATCTTCAGCCATGACTGGCAACAAAGTCGGTAGATCAAAAATATAATCATTGTTTTGACGAAAATGAGGTCTAGCCTATGACTGGCAACAACGTCGGTAGATTACTATTGTTGGCACCGAGTGAAATCAATCGTACAAAATACAATCAAGATTTGATTTTTATTTTAAATCACACCAAAAACCGGAACCTAGTGCTCAGCTTTTAGTATAAAAAGTGGGATCTTGATTTTATTGCATGCCCACTACACTAAAGAGTGTCAAACTTTTGCCTGAGTGGTAGTGAGGCAGTGAGGGAGAGAAGAAAAGGAGGGAAAAAAGAAAGAAAAGATAAACAATGGCGTCTCTGGTCGAAAAATCCGATCTTGTAACGCCATTAGTTGTAAAAGAATATGATCCCGATTCCAAAGCAGAATTCACAAAGGATGAAATCGTTGCAGAAGCTAAGCTTCAACTATTCCTAGCAGGTCCGATGATGTTCGTCAATGTCTTGTTGTCACTGATACAAACAATTTCAGTTATGTTCGTTGGCCACGTCAGCGAGCTCGCCCTGTCCGGCGCATCCATGGCCACCTCCTTTGCCTCCGTCACCGGCTTCAGCCTGCTGGTATGCCCACACATCTACATATTCCTACACTACAAAAACGACGGCGAATTTCGTCGCTAAATTTATATGGATGATATATCTCTTAACATCAATCTTTGTCTATATTTTTAAGGTTGGAATGGCGTGCGCCTTGGACACGTATTGCGGCCAATCGTACGGCGCGAAGCAGTACCACATGCTAGGAATCCACATGCAGCGCGCCATGTTCGTACTGCTGCTGGTGAGCCTGCCGCTGGCCTGCATCTGGGCCACGGCCGGCGACATTCTCAGGCTGCTGGGACAGGATCCGGCCATTGCGGCCGAAGCCGGCATCTACGCCCGTTACATGATCCCTTCCATTTTCCCCTTCGCGCTGCTGCAGTGCCAGTTCAGATTCCTGCAGACGCAGAACAATGTGGTGCCGATGATGCTCACCTCTGGCATCACCACGCTCTGCCACATCCCCATCTGCTGGCTCTTGATCAACAAAATGGGGCTCGGTAGCAAAGGCGCCGCCCTTGCTAACGGCGTCTCGTATTGGACGAATGACCTATTCTTGATCCTGTACATCACCATGTCCCCTGCTTGCAGGGAGACGTGGAAGGGTTTCTCCAGAGAGGCGCTGCAAAATGTGTCCAAGTTCATCTGGCTAGCCATTCCTTCCGCTATTATGGTGTGGTGAGTGTTTGTAAACATGCACGGTGATAGTTATTTATTTAATTAATTGCTTCGTGTTTTTATATGCATTTTTGTGTTGTCTGCAGCTTGGAGATCTGGTCTTATGAGATCATGGTTATCGTTTCTGGTCTTCTGCCGAATCCCACGTTGGAAACATCGGTTCTCTCGATTAGCCTCAACACAAACAGCATGATTTACATGATACCCCTTGGACTTGGCAGTGCAATAAGGTGATCCATCACATAATCAAACAGATTTTCTGCACTTTTTCAGTATATAATACAAATCATGGTTAATAATTAATATTGGTTAATTTCTCAGCGTACGCGTCGCCAACGAATTAGGTGCGGGGCGGCCTAAATCAGCTCGCCTAGCCGTGCGCATGGCGACGCTCATGGTGGCGGCGGAAAGCGTGGTGGCGGTGGTGGTCATAATCTTGGGGCGCAATGTTTGGGGCTACTGCTTCAGCAGTGAGATAGATGTGGTCTCGTACGTTTCTGATATGATGATACTGATTGCCATCGCCAACTTGGCGGAAGGAGTTCTCTCTGTCCTGAGTGGTACGTATTATTGGATTTTACGAATGGACGAAAACAAATTTGGACGGACAATATCAGATTTATATATAATCACCTTATTCAAGATTCCACCAAATACTTTTCCAATCATTAAAAAATGATGATTATAATGTGGGCAGGCATTGCAAGAGGATGTGGTTGGCAGAAGATCGGCGCCATCGTGAACCTGGCGTCCTTCTATTTCATCGGCATCCCCCTCGGAATCGTACTGGCATTCGTGCTGCACCTCGGAGGAAAGGTACGTACTTTGCATACGCGTATAATATATAATTTTGCCTTTAAATTATTTTGTCACGGCTTTGTTAATTTTTGAAATTGATGCTCAGGGACTATGGACTGGGATCATAGCTGCAATTTTCGCGCAGACGTTTTTCCTGTCAATAATAGCTCTCCGAACCAATTGGGAGGCAGAGGTAAGGATATATATATATACACTAATATTTGTCAACAGTTTGGAGTTGGATTCTTTGAAATCGAACATATATATATATATTGGGTTTGGTGTTGTAGGCAAGGAAGGCTTGTGCTAGAGTTTTCGACTCGACCATCCCAGTTGTGGTGTAGGGTGAAAAGACGATGAGATGAAGCAGGGTCGTCAATGTCAATCTGTGTGTGCAAAGCTCAGGGATTCCAGCTTACAGCTTCTGGTTTTGGACCGAATTAGATACATCTATCTATCAAGAGATCATCTCCTTCAATTAGTTTTGTGTTTGTGTATACATTGTTTTGACTGATATTGCACACAATTATGTTTTAAGTAATTATCTGCCATGGGATTCGTGTTGGAATCAAAGAAAAAAAAAATCTCAAACTCGACTCGATTCAAATATTTCTTACGACAAAGTACTATACTTTATTCGAGATCAAGGCTAAATTATTGCTACAAGACTTAAAATTAGATTACTTTTCAAAAGTAGAATTCAAATATAATAGAAATTAAATGCCTAATTAAAGCCTTAAAGCAAGATGACCAGGTTGTGCATAGCGCTGAATAAAAGGGGGCGGTTAAAACCGAACCGGCGGTTTTAACCGGAATCGGCGATTCCGGTTATTGAATCGTAACCGCCGGAAACGGTTAAACCAAAACCTAATATATGGTTCCGGCGATTTGGTTACGGTTCCAAAAAAATGAAACCGGAACCGCCGGTTTCAGGCATGGCTAGGCTACGGAGTAGGGCGGCAGGGCTAGACTGACAATGCAGGCAAAAACCGCCGGTTTCTGCTGCAAAACCGGCGGTGGCAGGCAGTTTTTTGATTATTATTTTTTTCAAATTTCTAATTCAAATTCGATTATCCTCATTTCAACTCACTTCTATTGTATGAACAAGAATTCTCTCTTCTCTACTTCTAATTTCTCTCATTTATACATCCATCATCCTCATTCTAACTCACTTCTCTTGTGTTAACAAGAATTCACAATTTTCTAAAAACACTTGGTCGAGCACATTCCAAATATTATTGCAGTATTAACAAGCTCAGCAAGTTAGCAACTGCCCTAAATATCCTATTGTAAGGTATTGTTACATAATTTTTCTTATTCATTAATCATGATTCACTACTGTAATTTATTAATTATTGATCTACTTATTGCTTGTAATTTGTAATGTAAATTTTATTTTATAATTGTAATTTGTTTATTCTATTACTTAAAAAACTCTTCTACTTTGTAATTCGTTGTATTTGTAAATGTAAAATATACATAATACATTTTAATTATCAATAAATAATTGCAATTTTCAAATGTTCTTTTTTTTTGTAACTTATAATAATATATTTCTCTTTGTTACACTTAATCTTGAATTCGTCTAAGTTGTCTTAATCTTGAATTCGTCTAAGTTGTCTTCGATTAAAAAAATGGGAAACCGGAACCGCTCATTTAATTTGCTTCACGGTTCGGTTACAGTTTCACCCCCTCTTGAAACCAGAACCTGCGGTTCCGAAACCGTGTACACTGAACAACTTTACTGTTGAGCACTATTTTGCACTATATATATGTTTCATTGCATACTTGCTTTATTTTAATAGTACTTAAAAATTATATGAGTAAGTAATGACAGTTAAATTGCTGACGTAGTTGGGTGGAAAACCTCACGATGATTGCAAAGAATTCATCAATAGGATCTCTAATTTAAATTATGCTTGAGAAAAAACTTGTTACTACAAACACTAGAAATCATGAAATAGTTCAAAAACAGAATTCTTATAGCTTGCACGCTTGTAATATAGAACTGAGACAAATTAATTAGTGAATCTGGGTGTTAACCACTACAAAAAATACGCATTTTACTGGTGGATTTATTGGCGAAAAATTGTCTATCACTAAGTACCGGTGGACTATCCGTTGGTAAATTTACCGGCGGATCTTGGCACCATCTGTACGCGTCAACATCACCGTTGAATTTACCAATGGATATGTGTCCGCCGATAAAACGAAATTCTTATAGCTTGTCGGTTTGTAATATAGAACCAAGACAAATTAATTAGCGAATCCGATTGTTAACCACTACAAAAATACATATTTTATTGGCGGATTTACCGGCGTAAAATCATCCATCACTAAGTACCGGCGGATTACCGCCAGACTATCAGTTGGTACATTTACAGGCGAATTTTGGCGCCATGTTTAGAAGCCAACATCACCATCGGATTTACCGGCGGATGTATTTTCAAAAATTAAATAAATTAATTTCAGAAAATTAAATGAACAAAAAAATATTTTACTGACGGATATATATCTTACCGGCAGACAACATCCTCCAAAAAATTTATCATGTGTGCTTGTCACAATTAACCATGACGGTTAATTTCTCTATCTCTCAAAATTTCTCTCTCACAGCATTGTAAAATATTTTCTCTCTCACCAGTGAATATGCATTCACATATCCAGTTGTAACAATTATTTTAGTTTGGAGGTTTTTGGACAAACAAATGAACTTGTTGTAACAATTATTAATTATTAATTAAAATGGAGTATTATATGAGTTAGCATTTTTTATTGTACTTAACAAAATTTAAAATTTAAAATATTAATACTGCCGGACAAAATTTGCCAGTAAATCCACCGTTTTTTTTTTGTCACCATTCCCATCAAACTTTTACCGGCTGGAGTGGCAGCCGATAACCTCTTCCGTTGGTAATTGTTTTCCGACAATCACTTTAGCGACACGGCTAATCCACCGCTAAATGTGGTTACCAGCAATTTTTTCATGTTTAATCCAACGGCAAAAACATTATTGAAATCAGATGATAATTAATTTATCATTCTATCTCAAGACCTATATAAACTTGATACTAACATGTACTCCCTCCGTCCGCCAATAGATGATCCATTTGAAAACAGTACGGGTTTTAAGAAATTTAAGGTAATGTGAGTGAAAAAAGTTAATGAAATGTGAGTCCCATTTTTATTAGTTTTATAATTGAATATGAGTAGAATGAATTAGTGGATTGTGGGACCTACTTATCAAAAATAGTAAAAGCAAATGAGACATGTAATGACGGATATACCAAAATGGCAAAATGAGACTTTTAATGGCGGACGGAGGGAGTACTTGTCAATTGTCGTGCAAAGTACTGAAATTGCTTAATTCTTTTAGATCAAACAAGATCACTTTTTATTCCAAAGCATATTAATTAAAGTTTATTTCAATAACTTATCTCGTGTGTATAATTGTAATGTTATGCTGCACATAAAAAATTCCAGTGATAGAATTAAATATAAAATTCAAATATTAATATAGAATACAGAGCATCCAACTTACTTCAAATTAATAAATTGTATAATAATAAAATTATCTTATAATTTTAAGTTTTTCCACCCTCAACTTTGACTAATACACAAGATATTTAATATACAATGTTGAATTAGTCATAATAATATGAGCTCACACAAATCAATTTTTTATTGTTAAAAGTTCTAACTTTAGCAGATGTTCGTGTGAGTCACGATCTTTTTTCCTGTTGATGAGTTGTAGTGCCGACAATATTTGTGATGTATAGGAACATATATTTTCTTCCACGTACGTAGTACATATGTATATATCAAAGGTTCCTCATAGTTACTTTTTTATAAATATATTTTCCATTTATAAAGTGCAAAACAAGACGCGAGTCATATGATAAAAGCTTATGTTTAAATTAGTTAAATCGTACATCTTCGGTCCACCAAAAATAGTCTCATTAGTGGACGGCACGGGTTTTAATGTACAATTAATAAAGTAAGAGAGATAGGAAGAAAAAGTAATTAGGGAGCGAAAAAGTGGTTGATAAAGTAGGAGAGAGAGCGAGAAAAAGTGCTTGAAGAGATAAAAAGTTATGGATCCTGATAGCATAAATTGTAAATAGATTGATGTTTAATGATATTATGTTGTGAAAAAAATTTCATAAATAAAATGAGATTATTTTTTATAGACGGACCAAAATGATAAAATATGACTATTTTTCGTGGAAGAATCGAATATCATGTATCAACTCACCTGAATAAAAATCTAATGAGGGATTCAAATGATTTTCCGGCAAAATTCTGCTTACATCATATCATATAATTAATATATAAACACATTTTGGCCATATCGACATTAATGATGATTTGGCGTATGCGACAGCTGACAAGATGGCATATTCGACGGTTCATATTAGTTCAGGTATATAATTAATCGCCTAATCATTAAGATGGGTGAAAATATCAAAAGCAAATGATAGAAAATGATATTTTTGGTGTTGATGAGCGTGATATTAATTATTTAAAACCCCATTACAAATTAAGTAATACTGAATATTCCAAGATGTCGCTACCTGATTTCACTTGCGGTCTACGATAAATCTCGTGACTAGAAATTTATTAAAATTTGAACGGTCTAAATGAGTCGTTTGCACTATCAAATGCTTTAATAATGCACTTCAATTCACCGGCCCCTTCTTCTTTATGTTTATGTTTTTTTTGCTTTCTCATTTTCTAGTTTGAGAACAAAGTTAATTCGAAAATTTGTCAGTTTCGATGTTCATAAAGTATAGAACGTATTGTACATTTTCAAATTATAACTATATGGAGGGATAATTGTCATTTAAATTATAACTTTTCGTTGACTTTTTGTCAATTTCATAACTTTTGAAATTGGAACATAAAATCGTAATTTTTGATATTTTCTCGATTACCCCACAGATCAAAATTTCGATGATATTGGTGGTGACGCGTCGGCTGGAATTCAACGAAAAGTTATGATTTAAATGACAGTTATCTCAACGACATCGTTTTGAAGAACGGATGTTTTGTCCACGTAGGAAATTCCGTCTGACACGTCACCACCAATTTCACTAGAATTTTGATATGTGGGATAATTGAAAATGTCAAAAGTTGTGATTTTATGCTCCGGTTTTAAAAGTTATGGAATTGATCAGAAGTCAACGAAAAGTTATGATTTAAATGGCAATTATCCCTTATATGAAACTATATAAATGACAAGAGGAACTACTATACAATATATACATTGTTTTTATCCCAACTTGATTATTACATTTTGATTATGGATATAGGTCAATAAATTATAATTATTAAGAATTAAACCATGATTAAAACCCTTTAAAATCTAACTCAGAAACACTTAATATATCCTAATTATGCATTATTAAAATTCGATTATGAAGTACTAAACCTTATTAATTCAATTTGAAAATTTTCGATTAGAGATATTAAGTATCTAAACGAGTATAAAATAAGGAATAAGTGCATTGAATAAAACCTTGATCACGGACGCCGGCACCCAAATTTTACCATACTTGAATAGTTTCTCAATTCACCAAAAATGCATACTACTTTTTAGTTTTACAACTGCGACAAAAGCCCAATCGAAACCAACGGTAATGCCATTGCGGCATTTCCCTATCAGAATAAGGCACACTTTATAGATATTTATGAATCTTAATTATGTGTCGGATTGACAATTATGAATTTGGAAATATTATTTACTATTAATTAAAAAGAAAAAAATCAAGCGAAATATATAGACGGTACATACTTCAGTCAGCAAGTTGCAATATTTAGAGTCTAACCACTCCCTTTACCAAGTAAAACAAAATGAAAAGAAAAACAACCCCTTCAATAAGTTGTGCAAATGTTACATCATGAAACCTTTAATTAGGATCAAACTAAACAAAAGAAAAAGAAGAAGGAAATAACGAGAATAAATTACATAACGATATATCTTACTTTCTCTGTCCATTAAAAATGTGCAATAATTGACTTATTAATTAGACATTTACAAAGAGTGTGCAACTTTTGTTTTTCGAATACTCATCATTATAACTTACCCTTGCAATACTTCTTATTTACACAAAAAACTACACAAGAGTCGCCATCTTAACCCACTATTGATTGTTGATGGAACACTTTGTCCACTAATTAAACATCTATCTAACATTTTATTAAAATTTGTGTCGTTCTTAATACTGAATAGTGAATACTCTTAAAAGACGGAGAGAGTATATCATAAGACCTTTAATTAGGGCCAAACTAAAGAAAAAATGAAATAACGAAAATAAATTAAATAAGGAAATTGATAGAAATATGTAATTATCTCTGTCGTATTAGAAAGTTACTTTATTAGGGGACATTTGGTTTGAGTGATAAAATATGATTGATAAAATACTTCAACTTAATCAAATGTTTGTTTTGTATTATTAAGCATGTGATGAATAACTTAACTTGCACTCTAACTATCCAATTAGATGGTTATTTTATCACTCCAAAATTGGGTTTATTCTTTAATCGCCTCCAATTTATAATGATACAAAATTTCGAAAATACCATCACAAAACTTATTATTAATTGTTTGTCCTCAATTTTATGCATTTTTGCATAATTATAAAAGAAGAATTCTAATTATTTTTGCATTTTAGTCATAAATTATAATTCTTCAATTTATCCTACATCACAATCAACCTAAACACAAAATTAAGTATTCCAAATAATCAAATTTTATTCTATCTTATCTACCAAATTAAACACCCATCTCAAGAATGAAATAATTGTAGTATACAGTAATAGTATAAATGTGACAAACTGAATTAAATTGAATAGCTCCCCGTCCAAATGAATGCATTATTCGTAATTGGTGATTGAATAAATTATAACATAGATATTCAGACATACTTAATGTACCACTTTCCATCGTCAATTTTGAAGAAGTGATGCCAATGAAATCTAGTTTAAATAACAAAATTGAAACATCAAAAGCCATCATTATTGAAGAGGTATTTGGATTAAGTATCAGCTAAGTGTGAATTATAGTTTCATTTTATTTGGATTTAGTCTAGTTTGAACTAATTTCGTTTGTGCGAATGATTCTTCGTAAGTATATATTTTTCATAATATATGTATCTATTATTTTATAAATAAATAAAAAAAAAAACTTTTGAAGAGGTGATGTGATGATAATTGTATATATGAAATTGGACTTACCTGTTTTGTACATTAACCCAAAACTGTAGCCCAAATTATCCAAGGCCGAATTTGGTTGGCCCAATATAAATTCGAATTTATTACCTCCACCAAATCCCAGTCATAAATACAGCAACCACCTAATAAATTAAAAATAGAATACAAATAACTACAATTAAAGAAATTAAAAGATACAAAAAAAGCAACAAGTCATACACATTTCAAACTCGTAATATTGGAATACTGCAAAGTAATGACTTGTCCGGGACTAATAATCCTGACAGTTGGATCTAGCCGTCGAAAAATTTAGGGATTAATCAGAGTCGTCAATGCGAAGGCATGCTTCGTTCGCAATCTGCACTGTGTATTTGGGAATATGGCTCATAGGTATATCTGGATAAACCCCGGCTCTGGATAGATTAGCCAACCTGCAATCCCAATTCAAAATGATTGTGTCAAATTTTTCGAAGAAAAATATCTTAGGATTTCTTTAGGAGGCACATTTGTCCTAATTAAATCATAATTGGAGATTAATAATTCTAATTGTGGATTGATGAACCTAACTAGAGTATCCGAATGCATACAAATTTTTGCCTTCAATATGCTGATAAAATATAGAGATAAAAGAATATTTAGTAACATTGTAGAAGAGGATGATATAAAAATGCTATAGTTAGTGGAGAGATGAGGAAAATGGTGATGATGCTGATGTAGGATTCTGCCATGAATTTGTGTGTAGTTGTACTAATGGATAGAGAGAAGAACAGAGAAAAAATGGTGAGTTGTGGGCTAGTCAGGATAGAATTTTATCAGATTAGAAATTCTCAATCTTAACTCTGTAAATTTAGCAGACTATTCAGGTCAGCTCGCGAATTTCGGGTTCAACTGACATCCCTACCCATTATATCTACTAAGTACCAACTTTATACGAATCAACATAATTCAATTTAGCTTTCCTCAAATGAAATAGGCAAATGAAGCAAGATTTTAGTTAATCCCGCGCTAGCTATAAAGTATTATTATAGTTTTTGTGGTTGTTATTATTATTTTAAGAATTTTTTAAGAATATAAGGGTTAATGATCGAGTTTATCCCAACTTTTAGTGATTTTATCAATTTTATCCAAATATTTAAAATTTATCAATTCTATTCAACTTTTATCAATTGTGTCGATTCTATCTCTATCTTTCCAACTTATCAATTTTATCTTCATCCTTCAAACTTGTATCAATTTTAATCGATGGAATTTCACTCCAATGGTTGAGTCGTGTCATTACGTGTCGGAGAATGACCTATTATTTTGCTTTGAAAAATAAGTTGTGTGCGAAGATATTAATATTTCACTTTAATTTTTATTTTTAGAAATAATTATATAAAACATAGTTAATACAAATTTGAAAGATGATGATACAATTGATATATTTGAAATATTGGACAGAATTAATATAATTAATAAAGATTATGATAAAAATAGATTGAGATAGAATTGATAAAATTAATTAAAATCGGTTTAGGAGAATATAGAAAAATGAGTTTGGGCCATATATGGTTGAGTTAAGTAGCTTGAAAGCATTCGAGAGTTGGGGGCCGATAGTTATTAAATTTTTCATAAGATTGCAGTACTTTTTTTCTATATTTTTTGAAAC
Source organism: Monilaria moniliformis (assembly GCA_034509125.1). Taxonomy (NCBI): domain Eukaryota; kingdom Viridiplantae; phylum Streptophyta; class Magnoliopsida; order Caryophyllales; family Aizoaceae; genus Monilaria; species Monilaria moniliformis. The sequence continues at coordinate 27,215 of JAYDZE010028760.1, forward strand.
GCAAACAATTGCACTATTTATTTATGTTTACAGCAATTGCACTATTTATATATGTATTTATTATTATATTATTTTTTATTATCATTATTATTATTATTATTATTATTATTAATATTATATAGTTGGAATCACAATTTTTTTTAATTAATAGTTGAAATCAAAGTTGTACATATGTAAGTTGTTGCTGGGCGGCTTCAATAGACTAAAGTAATTTCTACATTAATGTTCAATCCAAGACATATA
>JAYDZE010028871.1:0-45860 GCA_034509125.1 Monilaria moniliformis
TCGGAAATAATATAGAACAAAATTATTGGCCAAACACATAAATTCCCGACGGACTAACGACGGAAATGAATAGTACGTACAAACTCAAAAGTCGCCGACGGACGAACTTCCGTCGTCCATTTCTTCGATTTGCCGACGGACTAACGACGGAACCATCCGTTGTTAGGATCTTCACATCGCCGACGGCCCGTTTCCGTCGCCGATGAACGACGGACTCATCGGTCGTCCGTCCGTCGCCGGAGACTGTGCTGCAGGACCGAATCGGGACCATATTTAACGACGGAACTGTCCGTTGTTAGTCCGTCGTTGAATCTAACGACGGACTCCAGTCCGTCGTTGATTTCACCGGCGACCAGGAAATCAACGACGTATTATGTCCGTCGCCGATCCGTCGGGAGCGTAAATCGGCGTCGGCGACGGAAGTGTCCGTCGTTAAATCAGTGTTTTTTTGTAGTGATAATTACTTGTTAACGAAGTTTTCATATTTTCAAGATTTATGTGCATTCGTTTTTCTATTTCGTACTTGATATTTTTATACGAGGGACGCTACAATACCTTGTATTGTGTGCTACATCTGTTTTAATTAAATTTTAAATATGATTAAGATATTTTTAATTTATTGACAATTAATAAATCTTGACTAATAATTAATAAGTCATAATTGAGAATTGCTACATTGTAATTGTGGTGAATGCACATTGTGTAATATATAGATATCTGTACACAAGTTATTTGCCCTCAACATTAAGTTTCTTGTATATAAGTTGATGCTGATTAAGCGCGCCCAACTTTGAAAAAACAGCCAATTGTTGAATCACCAGATCGGAACCCAATCCCATGATGTATTTTTAAGCACTACATTGTTATGTTGTAAAATATTCATGAATACCCTCAAACTTTAACTTGGATACCATGCACTCAAAAAATTACACCATATACATGTATAATAATTTGTAACAATCACCAGCCTAAAAATTAGATATAACAAATCGTTTCAGTGGACGTACGACTTCGATTTCACAATTTCGTGTCGTGAGATGATCACTAAACGTCATGTAGAGATTGTATTACAGTTAGGGAAGGATTTAAATAAGTTTTCTAAATATTACGAGAATGGAGAACCATTTTCAATCTTTAGATAATGAAGATTTATGGTGGATGTATTTTTTAGTTAGATGAATGTAATATTTGGATTCGAATTCCATAAGAAATGAAAATGTCATTTTTTAATGCAGTTAATTTCACTGTGAATTCATTGACTTTATACGTATAATGCAATGTTCTCATTTTCTCACAAAGTGCTTGCCTTATAGTGACGAGTCTTGGGTTTCATTTCCTTGGTCGGTGAAATTTTTTCAACTTTTTGAATAATTAAAGCAACAACAAAACTTTTTTAAGTAAATATACTAGTTTAATTTTGATTTCTTTTATATAACTCAGATTCTATTTATTTATATGTTCTGATGAATGGCATGTTTTGAGAACATGCACAACCCATATTATTTTTGCCCCGGTCAAAAGTAGATAGCTTAAATTTTGGGCCTTAATTCTAACACGTATTCGATTAAATAAAATTATTTAATTTATTAATGTAGCATCACATAGGTTTGATGTGCAGCGCACTACCACCGTATATATTTGAATTGCGAGGCATTTTTGTTTTGGGAGATGTATTTAATTCAGCATATTGATGAAGTCCTCTTATAAGTCTTCAAAAGTTCATGGTGTCCACTACTACGTTGTTATATTTGTTTTACTTTCTTAAAGTCAACGAAGATTCTTTTCTAAATCATAAGGAAGCAGATTCTAGTTTTTATTATGTTATAAGTTATGGAACTTCTTTATAAATTAATAATTTAGTAATATAAATATTAAAACAACACATAATAGTGAATATGGGTAAGTGAGAAAATATATTTGCTTGTGATGTTACATCTACTTAAAATAATAATATTACGGCAGTGAAATTTAATTCAGTTGGTAAAACATTTTTCCTCCAATTAATAGATTGAGAGTTCGATTAATCTAAACTGTGCATGCATGTGAATCCATACAAAATTTATATTATAATTGTAAGAAAATTATAGATCATTTGCAAATTTTAATGAAAGCTTCTTTTTTTTTCTTTTTTCTTTTTATAATTTATAGTTTCGGTGGAATAAAAGAGTTTACTAATAGTAGCTGTATATGTATATAACTTTAAAATATCATGATTTTGGAATATGAGGTATTTCATCAAAAGTTGGTTTTCGAATAAAATAAGAATATAATTTCTCTTTTAGTATATGGAAAACTATTGGCTGTCATTTAGTATCAGAAAAGTTGGTACTTGATTTAATTGGCCAGAAATGACGTTATACTTATACTTATGGGTGCTCCTCTAAGCTATTTATCACAAAATCTGAAATTTTATTTTATTTTAATTTATTGGAGTAACGACACTTTGATTAACACTGATATTTTTTATATTGTATCCTAAGTCTTGTGACACGCCTTATAATCTAAACAATGAATTTTCATGTTTTTATAATCCAAAAGTTTATTATTTTTCTTTACTTTGTTGTCTACAGTCTGATTATGATGGATACTCCAATAAAACGTTAAGCTTATTTTTGGGTTTAAAAATATTGAATCTACAATAAAGAGTAAGAGAAGAATAAAAGAGCAAATAATATATGGAAAATAGACACTGGAGTTTCTTAAAAAATTGTTTGGATAACTTTTTATAACTAATTAAAGTTCTAACAGTATTATACATAATATGAGTGAATGTGAATTGGAGTTGCAAATTTCAATTTAGGCCCATTGGAATTTTAATAGCCCAATTTAGGTTTTTATTTCTTTCTAATAGGAAAATTTTATATAATTAAATTGCGTTAGTTATATATGGTAAATTTTCTACAATTAACTTTTTTATTTGTTCATCTAGCATTTTCCACAAACCTACTAGAAATTGTTTAAAAATTTAGTGAAATTTTACTACTTCTTCTATCCCCAAAAAAAAAAGTTCATTTTTTTACTATTTTGGTATGTCTACAAAAATTAGTCCATTTTCATTTGTAGATACTATTCCACAACATATTATCCCAATATATCAACTTACTTACAATTTGTACCAATATGGTCATCACTTTCTTCACTCACAATACATTTATTAATCATCACTAACACTACTCCTACGGTGGGATCCTTTCTCTATTCAATATACAACAACCATTTTTATTAAATCCAAACCGATCTGAGTTATCGGATTTCGGATCGGATTCGTGCCTAATTTGAATTGGTGTGGAAATTCGAAGTTTGAGATAATATAAATCTAAACCAACCCGAAATATCTGAAAATACGAATTCGAAAATTTAGATTTTTTATACCTAAATCCGAATCGAACCGAAAAATATGAAATATTCAAAGATTTTTACGAAAATCCAAAAATCTGAAATAATTTTTTGATTATTATAAATATTAGGTTAGAAATATTTAGATTATTTAAATAAAATATTCTTTGAAATAAATATTTTATTTAAATATAATATCAAATAAAAAAATTTATATATTAAATATAATTTGGATTTTCTGATTCTTTTCGGTTTTAAAAAAACCAATACAAACCGAACCGAAAATCCATTTTTGAAGAAAAAGATATATAATCCGAAAATTCGAACTGAATTTAATATTTTGGTGTGGTTTGGTTTGGTTCGGTTATTCGAATTACGGATATTTTGTTCACCCTGGAGGCGAAGACATTGGTGGCGCGAGGCGAGGGCGGCTGTGAAGTGACAACGAAGGTGAGAAAGAGAGAGAAAGAAAGAGAGAAAGATTGAATTTTCCACCGGCGCCCAAATCACCTTCGCCGCCCACCCACCGCTGCCCTCGCCTCGCAACCGGCCAAAAAAGGGTACCATGGTCACTCTCTTCATCAAGGATTACTGTTGAATTGTGAGAAAAATAAACCAACCAAAAGGGATAGATAAATAAACATATGAGAAATAGTGAATCGGTATAAAATAGACGAGGGCCTTGTTTTTAACGCGGGCTCGTGGGCTCTTGGGCTTTTTAATTGCCGCTACCAAATATCCGAACGAAACTATAGGGCCAAGACTAAATTAGTCTTATTGGCCTAACACCCTACCAAACATGACCTAAAAATAAATAGTAAATTTTAATTTTTTAATACTTGAACTCGCTCGCAGAATCCGAGAGAACGCACCCACTCCGACCTGGATTCATCCCATTGAAACATCAAACAAGCATCCCTCCAAAATAACCACAAGAAAATAATCCCTCATCTCAAAATATTAAAAACTAAACTTGTATTGTCAGAAGTTACATTAATAATATAAACATTAAATGGTTGGCAAAATATTATAACTATCTACATCAGCATAACACAGAAGCTGCAAGGAGAAGAGCAATGGCACAAAGCATGGTGCTTGCCGCAAGCGTAGGCTGCCCTCCTTTTGGTGGAATCGGGCCTGGCGCGGTCGAGCCATCGCCAGCGCCTGTGATCGGGAGCCTGGTCGGAGGTAGAGGAGGTTCAACCACAGTGTCAGCAGTAAGGACAGGGTTCGGAGCCTCTGCCGGAGGCAAATCTTGCTTTGCCATGATTGCAATAAGACTGCCGGGCATCACCGGAGACATGTACAACGGCATATTTTTATATGCTAAACACCGGTTTCCTGTCGACCAACACCAAGTAGAGTTATATAAGTGTGTAAGCATGATGGAAACCCGTGCGGTTATATAAGCATTTAGAAGCTGACTCACTTTTGTATTTTGCAGCAGTTGCGGGGAAGTCCGTAATGACACCGTTGATCCCGTAATAAGAGACGTGGGAGTTAACCTCCACGTACGGATCTGAGAAGAAGTCCCATGGTTGAGAGACAAACTCATTCTGGAAAAACTGCACGTAAACAGAGAGATTGTAGGCTTGAAGCTTAGGAACAACGATTGTGTCATGAATGACAAAGGCTTCCTCAGTAGGAAAGACAGATTTCTTGGAGACGACCACAGAGCTCGCGAACTTCTTTATCTCCAGAATGGTTGAGTTCAAGATATCACGAACATCCTCGTCAACCAGGTAGACAAGCTCGTAGTTACTGCGACTCTTAAACTTTGACAACACGGCACTATCACTGGATCTTATCATAACCTTCTTGCTTGTCTGATTATTAAATCCGGCCTTGCTTAGAGTATCCAAAACCACATCGGTCACACCTAAACCTTGCTTCTCAGCCAGGTAGGCAGCGTTCTGTTAGGCAGGGACGAGAAACGTCAACCACCTTATGGGAACACATGATATACATGATGGAGTAGTTCATTCTTTGCTAGTTGCTAGTCACTATATTGTATTGCAATCATGATATTTATACGTTACGATAATGTTTGGTTCGTAGTTAACAGAATAAGGAAAGTTTTTCTCTGAAACGCCGTATATATATATATATATATATATACATGTCATGTATTTGACATCGTGTAAAATGAAGAATATGAACTCACCTCAATGCTGATTATGACGCCACTGACAGAAGATCTATTTGCAAATGCCAAAAAATCAGATAACTGCATTAAATTCCCATCATTTTTGGCTTTTGGATTTCGAAACATTGAAAATTTTGAATATGGATTGGAGATAGCAGCTGCAATGAAACAAAAATAACATGTTGAAGAAAATTCCCTAATCTTGAAACAGTCAAATAAGCAAAATATAAAATCAAGGAAGAACATATGAAGTAAATAAAAGGACTAATGAACTTTTAAAAGGGAGCTGCCATGGTTAAGCGTTAGCTCCACCTCTTGAAAATGTCAAGTTCCCTGCAATCTATAAGCATCAATTTCTTGAAAGCTCAATGACAATGTCAAAAGTGACTTACGTTGCAAGCTCTGAATTTCACTCCATGTGAGATTATAGGTCAAAATTCCTTTTTCTATGCTAAGATCTGGATTATCTGTTGCCCTGCTGATGTAATCTGATTGAGCCACAGTTGTTTTATCCCTGAGATTGATGGATCCCAAGCAAAAAGGTATTCCATCATTTGTGATTTGAACGGGGCAATCGAGTATATCCACACCATCCGATACAGCTTTCTGATACGCCCTATCAGTACAACCAGGAAAGTCTCCACTTGCACCCTCATTTGAGATAACCAAAACATTTGCTGCATTAATGGGAGAAAAAGGATCATTTTACTCAAAATTTGCAACATCCTACTCAAAACAGGTGTGCATAATGCAAGTGAAACTAAAAAGAAGGTTTTTGAATAATGTTATCTTTGCACATAAAGTGTTGTGTACCTTTCACCTTGTCGTTTTTGCTCATGTGGGCATAGCAATCTGGAAGAGAATAGAAGAGTCATTATATATAACCAGATGCCAAGTAATTGCATAGTAAAATGGGAATAGAATGGTTCAAAAACCACAAAATAGGGGAAACGAATGGCTCATCTATTTTAATTGTGTCATGCTCCAACTGAGTATCCCGAATGTTACAATATATAGACTTGCAAAGAAAAGATCATTCAACCAAACAGATGTTGCATCATAATATTGAACATTGAGCACCAAATTTCAACACTAACAAAAGTAACCATAATAAGAAAATAGAGAAGATGGATACTATAATCTAGATTGCCACAAATAGATTATTCAAGCACATATCTATAGAAAAACACGCATTCCTTTATCCAATTATTGTGATCATAAGTTGAAAACTGGACCACTTGAACGAAATCAGAATATAAAAGCTCAATGAAATGAAAGGTGATAACTTTAGCCGAATCATCAAGAGCCGATTCTGAATGCTTATTTTCATAGGAATTACTATAAAACAAACTTACCAACAGCTGCTGATGCAGTAATTGGGAAGTCAGAGAGCACACCGTCAACAGAAAATTTGGAATTGTCAATGAAGGAGAGATACTCAGAAACAGGATCATAGCTGTAGTTATATGGTAAAATAGCATCATTTGCAAAATTAGATGCAAAAACTTGTAGACCCGCAGCATGAGCATCAAGAACTATAGATTTGGAATTCTGTAAATACAAGCTGTTGTCCACTGGTAATATGTAGTATTTTGGAATAAGAATTCCTGCAGCAAAGGTTTTAATAAATGTAAGATTTGTCAAAAGCGCTCCATATGTTTGGTTTGTTGTGGGCTCCACATCATCAGGACCCAGTAACTGGAACACGAGCTTAGTTGGGCCTCTTCTGAATCTCAACGCAACACTCCTCAAGAAGCCCACCTCTGGTGATGAAATATAACTAACAACGGTCTTTCTAGATACAGAAATAATGAAGCTCCGCATACTCTGATTGTGCTGGCTGAAGAATGCATCATGCTGCAAAATGACACGAGTGAGAAAATGGCTCATCAAGAATAACCAAGTCATAATAGCTAGAAGTTCAACAGGAATGAGTTCTCAAAAAAAAACAAAAACAAAAAACAAACATGAATGCGGTCGTACCGGTACACTTAACCACAATCCAGGTGGTCGTATTTGCGTAACCATGTCTTCAATAGTAAGAATTTGATTCGGAGAACTATCAAAATTGGGAGCCCGAGAATATATCCTTTGTTTCACTGGTTAAGCACAAAACGAATCAGCAGCCACAAGAATTTTTAAGGCATATAACCAACATATATATAAGTGATGCATAGAAAGAGAATAAGACGAGAAAACAACCAACATCTTTTGATGTCAAAGGTTAAGTGAACCCTTTGGTTGCCCCTAAACTTAGGCTCTCCAACTAAGACATGTGTGGTTCAAATATTAAAGTTTCGATATTTTTCACAAATGGGGTTTACTTATAGAAAGAAGGAAGCTTTTTCAGTATGACATTGACAAGTAAATTATGCAATGGTAACTGAAAGGGCAAGATTCAGTTCTAGATGCAAAAGCCACATCAAAATCGCAACAGATGGAAAACGTAAGCATTCATCAGATCAGAGAAGATCTAACTCACTATTGACGCGTTCTAGATCCTTAAGGTTGAAATCCACAGAGAACCATCCTTGAGTGGAGACACCGTTGAGAACATAGGTGTTGCGCCTCTTTGGATACACAACATCAATGTCAGAAGCATTTTCTAGCCTCACATCTGGAAAGCAAATCCCTATTCCATCCTTTGTGAGTTGAACATCACACCACACAACCAAATCTTGCAAGCCAGTCTGCACTGCCACAAAATAGGCATTCAAACTAGAATCCGGAAATATTCCTGAAAATCCACCTCTTGCTACAACCAAAGGCGCCTTTCCTGCAGCGGTAAGTCCTTTAACATTTTGAGTTTTTCTTAAAAACTTATGTATATGGTAATACAAAAAAGTCTACAAAATTGCGAAAAACAAGAAATCAACTTAATAAAACAACTTCATCAAAAATATTAAGAATAGGAAACCTCTTTTATTAGCAAAAAGATAAGATCACTACAACTTCAGCTTCAGTCATCTCTTTTCCAAAGAGGGCGAAAAATCGGGAAGCATAAATAAAAGTCTAATTTTCTTAGTTTAACACCACATTTCCTTCATTTAACAATTATCCTACACCCAATGTAACACAAAAGGGAAGTACAAATAAGAGATGAACCACTTATAAATGTGTTTATTGTAAAAAAAATTAATCGTTACAAAAATCAGCACATATATATATCTCACAAAAATAGCATTTCACATCTATCGAATGACAATAAACCAATACTTCATTGCAAAAATACAAACATACATAAGCTAAATCAACATCTCCCAAAAAATAGCATTTTCAGAAGAATCAACTGACAATAAACCAACATTGGTCCGTCCCACATATCTATACTAGATATTACATACATTTAAAAAAAAAAGAAAAAAGAAAAAGAAAAAGCACAAACACAAGCTCGATACAAAAAACTCAGAAACTTTTTATTCTTTATTTTTTGTTTTTTCAAAGAACAAAAAAAGAAGAAAAAGTGAAGGCAACAAAAAGAAATCTTTTTACCGCTAAGCGTCTGCCATTTAGTGGGGCGGTTGGTAGATCCCTGAGGTGCAACCAAGGCCGCGGAGGAGCAGAGCAGGAGGAAACACAAAAGGCTGAGCTTCCGCATTGTCGGCGGCGATAACTGATCGTGTAGCTGAAGCTGAAGTGGGCCGCTGCTCCTTTTCAGGAGCTTCTCTTAAAAAGTGAAGCTCAGAAAAAGTAATTCTAACAATTTAAGAAGCAAATCTATATCACTTTGTACTGGGTCCGATTGATGACTGAGTGACGGAATTGTAGAGAGAGACAGAGAGAGTGAGAGTTTCTTGAAATTTGTTTATTGGAGCTTGCACGCTCTGTAGCCTTTTTTATGGCTCGAGCTGTATGCTGTTTAGTTCATTAATTTCTGTGATTAGTTTTTTATTTTATTTTCTTACTTTACTTGGTTAATATGAACATATCTAGTGAAATGGAAATTGCCATTTAGGTTATTCAACTTAGCTCCGTCATCAAACAGTTTCTAAAGGCATTCACCGCTCGCGTCTTTCTTTTTAATTGGTTCTTGCACCACTTTTTTTCTCGTCTCAACACTTATATCTTCATTATCTCTTATTCATCTCATCCATTTTACTATTATGAATCTCATATCTTATTTTTTACTTTTTTCTTACTTTATATAATTTGCAATTATGTATATTTAAATATTTTATTTAAATTCTTATACGAATATTTGAAAATACCAATTCCATTAAAATTTTAAAAGTACATATTTGAAACTGAAAAGTTACATAACTAAAATTAAAAAATACATAATAAAAAAATACGTAAATGATAAAAAAGAAATATTAATCATTTATCGAGTGAACCGAAGTGTGCCCGATTTTTTTCAATTAACTCATTTTGGAGTTGTGCGTCGCGCCACGACTCACGGCGCTTTTGTTAATTATGGAATATCGTAGGCGCACTTCTATTTGGGTTTTCGCTTGCGGTCAAGAAGCTCGAGACGCCGACCGTGTCTTCGTCTACCCAATTAGGGGCGTCATCTCCTTCGTCCTCGATTATCAGGTTGCACAATATAACGCATGCATACACGGTGTCGGCAAGCACGTCACTGAACCACATACGCCCTGAACCTTTGACGATTGCGAACCGTGCTTGGAGAATGCTGAATGCTCGTTCCACGTCTTTTCGCTAAACCCATGTTTTTAGCAAAACGAGCTCTTTTGGGGTCAGTTGGACACGAATAGGGCTTGGTGAACATCGGTCACCGGGATAGATGTTGTCGGTGAGATAATAGCTCATTTTGTAGCAATGTTCGCTGGTTGTGAAACGTTTTGCTGGAGCCTTTCCTCCCAACACGTCATTGAAGACGTTGGAGTGGTTGAGGACATTGACGTTATTGTTGGATCCGGCATCCCAAAAAGACGTATGTCAAATTCATAATCTGTGGTCGACGACTATTCTAGCACAATAGTAGGATAAGAGCATTTGTGGCCGCTGGTGTAGGCACCACTCCATGCCGCTGGACAATTTTTTCAGGCCAAGTACATGCAGTTAACGTTGCCAAGCATGTCAAGGAAGCCGTGTCGCACCTCTTGCATACGAAGCAGTTGCTGGCAGTCTTGGGTTGTTAGCGCCCTCAAATGTTGAGCATTGAATGCATCTCGAATGTTGCGGCAGAATTGTCTTAAGCATTCCCGCCCCGTCGATTCGGCTACATACGTGTACTTGTCGAAAATATCGACAGTTCTGTCAGTCGCGAGCTATCGGATCGCCGATGTAAATTTCTGAAGCGTCGAAAGCCCTTGCCGCCCGAGCCCGTCCGACCGCTGCTGGAAGAACTTCTCACGAGCCACCTACGTATTCGTTATGCGCATGTATAAATCTCTGTGCATACAGATGCAACAACGAAATATACTCACCCCCATCGCAGTTGGTTAGAGAAATAATCCTCCACGAGGTGTGCAACGACGATTTCTTGTTCTCGGTGCACGTACTTCCTCGATTGAATTTTAGGGTCCAGCGAAATTTCAAAAAATAACGAGCAATGACTGGCGTGACCGTGCGAATCACATTACAAATTTTTTCGCACTTGTCGGACAAACTACATTCGTCGGACTGATTTGGGATAACATCATCTCCATCACCGGACAAGTAATCGGCTCCGTATGGATCCATAATTTGCAAAATGGTTGGAGAGAAATATAGAGAGAAGTTGGAAAGAAATTGTGGTATTAAAATGAGATTAAATGAGGTGTATTTATAGTGTAAAATAAAATAAAAATGCAATTGCAAAAGAGTCATTCAATGACTATTAAAAAAATCTGGTTGATTTCAGACAATTAAAAGAATTTTAAACAAATCGACATTTAAAATGCATATATGCTAAATTCTCGCCCACGTGCGCGTCTAGCGAGTGCAGAGCACACACCACACTATTGGCCGAGTGGCCCGTGTGTGTTAGACGCGTGCGAGCTCCGCATAATGTCTCACGTTTGCGAGCCAAGGCAGCGAGACAACGATCCGCAACGCTGTTCGCGGCCGTCTTGTTCCGGCATAACACATCTGAGACCATATATCGCGGGTGTCCTAAATAAATAAATAAATAAATAATAGTAATTATGGGAGCATCTTATATTTTCTGTGCGCTACAGCATATTCTCCATTATTTGGTTTTTCATTTTTATTTTCCTCTCTCTCTCATTATTGTTATTTTATTGCCTTTTTGGTCTGAAAGTGACTTCAGTGCCGATCTCTATCTACTATTGTACACTTTAGTGGAGGATTTGCACAAATACGTGAGATCATATATTGCGTGCGCTGCATTTGGCGCGAACTATAAAATGCATATACTTTATTTTCATACGGTCCGGTAACGCAATAGAATTTTTCTGTGTGCACATATTAAGAAAATTTATTAAATATGCTTCTAAAAGTAAAATGAGCTATTCTTTTATTATAATTCATCCACTCTCTCTCATGACTCATCCATACCTAATTTTTATCATTTGCATCTTGGAGATTAATTATATTGTATTAAGGGTATCTTATATTCACAGAGATGAGAATTATAGTTATTTGTATCTTCCATTATAACTAGTCTAACTGTATGCATATTTAATACACACAATTAAATACTATTAATTAATTACTATTTTTTTAGATGCATCTTATAAATTCACCGTTAATCCTTTAATTTCTTAAGATGTGTAACACACTATTTATAATGTAATAGCATAGCATCAGTGGATCAATGTTAAGATTCACATTAGAACACCATCGTTTTGTACAATGAATTGCTGACTTTGAAAGCAAATACAGCGAGGCTAGTAGACCAATAATTGTTGAGAAAGAGAGTTTGTCTAGTCACTATATTATGTGCAATGTGTATAACAGCTTAGTATTTGATCTAAATTTGAATATCTAATTTCAACCAAACCGAAATTTAAAATTTGGTTCGGATATTTCAGATTTTCGGTTCGGTTCGGATTAAATTTTGGGCAAATTTCGGATTTATGGATCGGATCGGATCAAATATATTAAAAACAGAATAAATCCGAATTTAGAAAAATTATTTTATAACTTTCACATTTTCAGATTTTCGTATTTTGAATTTTTAGATTTTCGGATTTTTGTTAGGTTTTTTGGATTTTTTATGCAATTTCGGATTTTTTTCGATTCATATTGAATTTTAAAGTTCGGATTTCAAATTTTTTGATTCGGATTTTCGGATAATTCGATTCGATTTTAATTTAATTTTCAGAAAAAATTTTGATTATTCAGATCAGTTCGAATTATGGAAAAATGTGAATCGAATTCTAATATTTAGGCCTATGCATATTCAAATGGGCTAAAAGCACATTATGAAGCGTGCTGACAACGCGAACACGTCATGCTGATGTCATCAGAACTCATAGCGCTCGACTAATTTGGCTGAAGATCCGATGCAGGCCGCGTGTGCCTCAGCCCGTCCGATGTATGCCACGTGTCCTGCTGAGGTTCCTATCATTTTTAAATGTACTATTCACTGGCTCGGTTTAGTAACTAACCACGATTAGTCGTGGAAATAAATAAATAAAATATTAATATTCAGATCTAGTTCGGCTCATGATTACCTGCGTAGTGGGCTTGGGTTGGTCGTTTGAATTGGCTAGATTTGGTGGACTTCAAGTGAGTTTCGTTTTCTTTTCTCATAAAATTTGTTTTAATTTTCTCTTATATTTTTATTTTATGCTCATATACTTGATAAAAATTGCTCTATGTTATTGAATTCGCATAATATATGAAATAAGTTTGAAATTTTATTGTATATTACAAGTGTTACAATACAATATAAATATAAAAACTATTAAGAAAAAGGTACACGAACATGAGAAATATTTAATTCGAAACATTTTGTCGAACATTGAAAAATTTATTTTTCTTAAGCATGATCGTAGTTTTCATCCCCATCGTTATTTTTATTCATTTTCAATAATTCATATATTCCTAGTATGCTACACATGCAAGCCCTAGCCCAGCAATAGCCAAGGAGTAAGTCTTTGGGCCCATCAACGAACAACCCAAGCCCAAGCCATAACCTTACACCTAATGTGGATGTGACCATGCAGACCATTGCACGTTAAGCAACAACTCGACCAGTTCGCACAATCACACGGCCAATCTATCTCAGAGATTACGTGTGATATATTTTTCCCTAAGATTTTAGGGTTTGTTAGTTGTGTTGGCAATTTCCTTGTTTCCTTTAATTAGTTAGCGCATTAGATAATGCTATCGTGTGTTCAGTCTTCCCTAGTTAGTTGTGTCTATCTATTGATTGTAATGCCTTCGTTGGAGATGATGAGAAATATTATCACTTTACTTGCATACTTGTGTTTCGCGTTTTGGTTTTGTTGCTTGGAGTTAGAAATTGCTCAAAATACTTCCATCCTTATCATTTGGTGCTCTAGTGTTACATGGCAAGCCCTAGCCCAGGGAGTTCGAGTCTTTTGGCCCATCAACGAACAACCCAAGCCCAAGCCATAACCCTATACACCTAATGTGGATGCGACCATGCAGACCACCCCACGTTCAGCAACAGCTCAACCTTTGCACGATCAAACGGCCTGTCTATCTTAGAGATTACTTGTGATATGTTTTTCCCTAAGATTCTAGGATTTGATAGTTGTGTTGGCAATTTCCTTGTTTCCTTAGTTAGCGCATTAGATAGTGTTATCGCGTGCTTGGTCTTCCTTAGTTAGTTGTGTCGATATATTGATTGTAATTCTCTCATTGGAGATGATGAAAAATATTATCTATCACTTTATTTTCATACTTGTGTTCCGCATTTCGGTTTTACTGCTTGGAGTTAGAAGTTGCTCAAAATACTTCCATCCTTATCATTTGGTGCTTTCATCTCTACATGCAGACCAAATCGACCCCTTCTCCTAAATGTTCAGCCATATCCAACACATTGATGTCCTTTCTGCAACCTCTTCCCTCATATGGTGACACCTCAGTCTCCATCCCTTCGATTCATCTTCAGTTGTCCCTCACCTGTCACTCAAACGATCAATCTCCCATTATACCCAAAACACTTCAACACCACCTCGATAATATACAACTATCCACCAATTTGAAAATTGAATCCTTCGCCAACAATTTCGCTCACCGCTTCGATCAACTCATCTCCATCTACCACGTATCGCCACCAACGCCCACACTTTCCCAAGCTTCTACATCACCATTGTTCCGCTCACCTCCGGTCTCCTTCCTCCTCCCCCCACACGACCTCATCTCCCACGTACCATCACACCTCCAACCTTCCCAAGTTTGGTTCTTTTCAGGGTCCCCAACTTCGCCTTTCGTCTTCAATTCTAGCTGTGGTTCTTCTTCTTCACTCAACTTTGTTTATTCTTTCTCATCTCTAGATCAATTTTGGTTATGGTTCCCCTTCCTCATTATGGCTGCAAACTCATCTACATCTCCCCATCATGTTTAACTCTCTCTCTCATTTCCAGCTACGGGCAGACGCACAATTTTTGTTTGGTGAGGGCTATGTGTAATATATTGGCAATAGCAAAGAAAGACGAAAAACCAATAAAAAATAATAACACGAGTAAAATCACATTTAAAAGAGGTTTTTTGAAAAATATTAATTATCTAAATTTAAATTCTCAAACATGTTGCCTTGTCTATAAACAATTAGGATTAAAAAAAATTGAATAATAAATACATTTATACATTTTATGATAAAAAAATATAGACAACACTCAATTATAGTTTATAAAATACTTCATTCACAAAATAATCTTACCATCTTAATTTAAACTGATTGAAATACAATTATAAATTCAAACAAACAATTTATTTTGAAATATATAATTATGAACTTATAGTTAACAAAATTTAAAGAATAATAATTAACATACTTATTATCATCAAATAGATCGTATATAGTCTTCTATTTAAAAATGAAACTAAAATATTAATTTCCTAATTACGTAATATTTATTGAAGTAAAAAAACCCTATTAGAGAGAAAGAGACGACGATAGAGAGAGTCGTCTCAACTTACTATCTTTTCTTCAAATAATATATTTTTTTAAATATTGTTAGCATTCTTAATTTTACAACTTCATTTCCCATGTAAAGCAACCACATGTTATTATTATCATTATTTTTATTATTTTTTTAATGACGCAAAACGACGTCGTTTAGGTCGTGATCCACCTAAGCAGTCGACAAGCTGACTCATCATTTCGTTGCCACATAATGTGAATCATGACAAAAATCAAATTTTCCGGAAAGATGAGGGTTTTTAAAGAGAAAATGAAAGTTAGAGACATTTTTCATAAAACGCTCAAAGTTGGGTACACAAATCAGGCTTAACCCTAATATTATTTCTCATTGCAGTGGAAATGGTGAAATTCTTTTTTATAGAAAACGAGGAGAAAAACGAGGAATTTAAAGAAAGAGAATTTTATCATCCCTCATTTTCTCATATAAATATATAACTAAAGAGAACATACCATAATTAAGTGCGTGATTACTATTCCTTAAGGGGGAAAATTGTTGAACTTCTATCAACATCCATATGTTGAAGACAATCTTGTATCAAAATAAGGATTTTAAAACTTCATTTTTACACACATACACACTACACACACATACATATATAGGGTTGTATCAGGGTGAGACACCATCTTATATCATAACCAAGATCAAGTCTGGATCGCACGATGAAAAATGAACACGCCATATTGATTCGTGGATTTTAAATACTTACAGCAATGTAGCTTTTGTTAATACAGCAGCATTAGGGTCATTTTGGTAAAATTCAGTTACTGCCAATAATCCATCTCTTCCTCTAACGCTAACTATCTAAATTCAAAACACACTTCAGCTCAACAATGAAAACTTCCAGCACAACAATGAACCATACTTCCGCACAATGATGTATACTTCAGCATAACAATTAATCATACTCAAGCAGAATAAATGTGTGCTAAAGGTATATAGAATTACTTACATATTCTATTTTTGCGTGCAAATCTCTTCATTTGAATATATACAATTAGGATTTCGTTTGAATCATCATAAAATTTCCATTAATTTGATATATAGTGTGTGAAAAAATAATCTAAATTGAGAGAGTTATATTTATTTAAAACTTTAAGATATTTTATGAGAGAGAAAGTGGGTAAAATTAAATCTAACACCATGCTGTCTAAATTTCGAAACATATTTCAGCGCAACAATGAAATATATTTCAGGACAACAATGAACCATACTTCTTCACAACAATGAATCCATCTTTAGCACAACAACTAAATATATCACAAATTCCATAAATGCCCTCCAAGTCTCTCCAATTAAATATGCAGCGCCGCCACGTGTTACAATTGTGGCCGTTCAAAATTCATATCCAATGGTCGATAATCAGTATATGTTGGCATATAAAAAATGGTTGTTAAATGAATACAACTATATATATATTTACACACACACACACATATATATAATATTTTATTTAAACCCTTCTATATATATACTTCTATTTTCTCACATTACTTAGTCTAAGAAATTATTGAAGAATATATATGACAAACAATTTCTTATAAAATATATATTTAACTTAAATTTTTATATAAGTTGATATGTTTGATGATCCTAGTCATTGCTTTTGAAGTGTAAGAGAAAAGACAAAGTAAACAAATGGAAAAAAAATGCTAATATAAAAAGTGGCATAGCTAGACTTTTTACTGAAGGGGCAAATAAAATAAAAACTTCATAAATTTATTAAAAATAAATAACATTATTAAGAAAATTATAATCTCGTTTAACATGCATTAGAATATAAAAAAATGAAATATGACAACATCATAATATTTCTTTACTATTCTTCATATTCTGAAACTAATACATAGTCTTTTCATTATTAATATTTACAAATACATCAATTTTTATGTAAGACATCAAGCAATCATTCAATAGCTTATCTATCAAGAATGAAGAACCATAGACATTTATATACAAACAAAATTCAATTCCTAGATTCTAATAAAGATTTAATTCAATTGAAGACAAAATTATACATAAAATTTTTAAAGGAAAACAAAAACTTGAATTAGGATTGGGGATATTATAAACCTATATTTAAAAATATTTAAAATTATCTTATTTTCAAATTGTGGATTTGAAATTAAGTTGAGAGGATGCGCGTTGGGACGGCGATCGTCTACGGTGAGTGGTGTAACGTAGGCGTGGTGGTGACGACTATTTGGTGTATGTGTTGTGCAGTGAGTAATGATTGGTGGAAAAGGCTGCGGGGGAAGGGGTGCAGGCAATAAAGTGTGGTTGTTCTCGGTGTTGTGTTGGCAGTTGGCGTTCACAAAGAAGTGGCAGTGACGGTCTGGACTATGGGGAGTTGTGAGTGAAATTGAGAATAGAATAGAATAGAATGATAATATGAGAGAGAGCAAAATGATTCTCAATGCTAAAGAGAAACTTTAGTTTTTTATGATTAATAACTATAAAATTACTTAAATACCCTTATATATTTAAGAAATTCCAATAGGAATCAGTGCCTCTAGTGTCCTCCCTCTACCTACATCCTGAATGTATGGATATGGTTCACGAAAGTTGGAACTAGAACTGGCTTGGTAAAGATTTAGACAGTTCCGGTTCAAAACCGACGGTTTTTTACTGGTTTTTTATTTTATTTTTCAATGGTGTTCCAACGGTTTCTTCCGATTTTTTTGCCAATTCTCAACAATTATCTCAATTAACCATCAGTTTTCAGACCGAATCGCCCGTTACGGTTCCAAAATTACCGAAACCAGTAGAATCGGTTTTAACTGGGCACCCCTATTTGAATATAGACTACACATGGATAATACTCACCTTAAGTAGTAAAATTTGACATGCAGTTAATTTTAAATGTGAATGCAACAATTGTATATGTTAATGTAATATTATCACTTTGTTTAAGAAAAATGTAGTTTTTACTATAATAATCTCCTATATATAGGGAATGGTTCAAATAGAAACCTTTAATTAAATGAGAACAAAGAACCATTAAGTCACTCAATCATGAAGATTTCAACTGGCAGCAATGGCTGTGACAAGGACGTCAATGGGGAGGATCTACATCGGGTAGAATGGGTGAGAAAATTAGGTTTAGGGGGATGTGAAAAAAGCCCACTAAGTCTGAATTATATCAGACTTGATGACGAACTACGAACAAAATCGCTAATTAATAAGTATTTATTAATTTATTATATGTTAAATCTTACTAATGGTTGTATTCCAATAGTAACCCAAAAGAAATTTACCTAGGACACCTCCTATTTGTAAACATAAAAATATATTTAGAAAATTATTTATTCAATTTAATAAAATCTATCGATGGACTACTCCCCTCGATAAGTGTTTCGTCTATGATTTAGATTGGCGTATTCTCGCGCCAAATAACTTCAGTAACATGTCGGTAAAACCCATCGGCATGGACGGATGCAATAAAGGATGGGGAAGGGCTTTAACTCTTAAAAAAAATTAAAAAATTATGGAAATTATCGAAAATTGTTTTTAGCCTTTACTAAGTCAATGCCTCGAAGACCGAAAAATTGAAAGTTGGAGGATTTTAGCCCCTACTAACATTTTCCTATACGTCCGCTACTGCCCATCGGCATATTATCCTATCTAAATCAGACAGTACTCACTCAATAATTTACAAAACAATCTTTCGATAAATACGTTGGTAAATAATTATTTTTGTTAAGGTACAATAAATGCATATCCTTATTGGATAGATGGATGCAACACTTATAATTAAAAAATCATAAATGGCAAAAAATCTATGTTTTAAGTGCAATTAGTTTTTATCATAAATGCTACGACTTTATACGTCCAATACAGAATTCTCATATTCTCGTGAAAAATGTAAATTTTACTATTATCAACTCCTATATATTGTGTGTTATAAAGTCACATTAGGCATTCCTTTTAAAAACGCGTATGGATAAAAAAATTCCTATAAAAGAACATAAGAATGTACAAGAACTACGAGGATAACTTATTACTTGAAGTGGACTTGAGCAATTTGGCTTGCCTGCCAAATACTCAACAAAACACAAGAGAAAAGTAAATAACATTCTCGACCTTACCCAGCAATGGAATATACCACTAAGTTAGAAAGCTGGTGGCTCCTCTTTCTTTTTTTCTTTTTAAAACCGGCTTTTGATTTGGTAAAGAGAAATAGAAAGCAAAGAAAAGAAAAGCGAAATATACAGGATAGGTGAACTCAGACTTGTAGCCGTCGCCGTGAAGCACTACACCACCTCCGTCTCGCTCATGTTGCAGATGGTGGACGGAGTGGCCGCCACACCAGACAAGCAATTCTCAATCAAGGGTTACTACTTCTCGGCTACACTGTTGCTGGTTATTCATAGAAGGCTGTTATCACTTTTGTTCCTTTGTAGATGTACTATATATGCATTAAAGTATATAAAAATGAAGCACGTTAAATATATAGAATAATCGCAACCGGCCAAACGCTTAATTTTGAGAAAGCATATATATTAACATAAATTGATACATCAAATATGTTGCAGATCCCATTTGATAAATAAATGTTGCAACCAGCAAGAAATCAAACTTCACTACCATATATGGCAACGAGATCATTGGGATTGTATTCATAACTCACCAACCCCATCAATTTCTAGCGCCACAATCATAAGCCTAACCCAATTTAAAGAACAAGCTATAGAACCTTTTTTAACAGGCAGAGGCACACGGGGGAGTTATGTGAGAAAGCAGTATGTTAGCATTAACATCGTCAATCTGCAATGTAGACAAAGAAGAGAAGAAATGGCATGATCAGAAATTGGCTGCAGATGCTTGTAACAATCATATTTGAATATTTTACTTATGCAGCTGTGGAAAGTTACATTCAAAGAGACATTTGATTACAATTTCAAACAGATGGCAGAATGTTGAAGCAAATATTCCTCCACAGTCTTTCACAATATCTTTATGATTTTAAGGTTGTACTCAAAGTGTAATTTTCGTAGTAACAAAAGTAAGACTTCGTAGACATACCAGTCAGGCTATCTCTATCACGATTTCTTGAATAAGTGGCGTTGTGACAACATCTCTGGTACCTCCAATGCTGAGATGCTTTCACAGCCAAGAAGCTCATGTAGTTTTTCATCACACAAGATTGCCATTGAGTTCAATGGATCCTAGAGCAGCAAAACAGAGGAAAGATGCTTTAGATCATGATAAATAAAAAAGAGCACTTTCCGTGAATGGTATAACAAAAAGGGAAAAGACGGGAAAATAAAATTATGGACAGACGTATAAATACCAACAGGAGTAGGCAAGGAAGCAAGGGACGTCAATCCAATAAAGTAGGCCTATGCAGTTAACTATCTTAAAAATATAAAAATCACAGAACAAAGAGATAATCACCACAGTATACCAGAAGATTAATTTCTTGTTCCAGCTCATATGTCACATGGATATTTTTCATCTAAACTCATTTCAAAGAGCATTCCCGCTGAAAATTTTAAGGGGTGATAATGCCGGAGACACTGATGAATTTGAACAGAGATAGATGTTTGATTTAATTGACTCCCTTGAAAGACGAAAGCGAAAAGCAAAAATCTACTTGAGATGAGATATCATAGGCTCTGTGCAATCAAAGAAAAAAATGGCAAGTAAAATAGTATTATAACTTCCCCTAGGTATATATAGGTTGATGTTTAGTGAACAATCATGTATATGATCTGAAGGCATAAGGGATGACAATCCAAATAAAACTTTAAATGCCAAAAGAAAAGAATTTGATAATCGAATAATACACAAAATGTATTAATTTGGCAGGAAAATGAGCATTTCTAACCCCAAGCATGAGCATATATGCAAAGAGAATGATATATACTTCACAATATTTTAGGCCACTGCATCTAAATAAAACCGATATAGAACAAAGCCAAAGGATAAGAAGTTAAGAACTCGATGATATGCAAACACAATTTTCATAACAGATCAAGGAGCTAAATTTCAAGAAATCAAAATTAAATACTAATCTTAACTCAGTGGCATACCTCAAGTTGGTGAGTCTTTATATACTCCCAGATTTGCCTCAACACTTCAGCTTGTGACATTTCCCTCTCCTCGGTTCCAAAGAAACTTGCAAGTGCTTCAGATATTATCACAATTGGAACTGGGGCATCAGTTCCTGATTTCACATCAGCCTTCTGTCTTTTAGCATCTTGGGCCATCTGTTCTGTAAGAATGAAATGCAATTTTACAAATTTAGTAATAGCAAGAACAGAAACTACCAGAAAACACAGAATACATATTGACACTCAGTCCATACTTGTAGGCTCAAGTGCAGTTATATGTTTAGCTAGCAATTTATTCATCTTGAACATGTCGGTACAGTCAGTCTCAAATACCAAACGGAGCTCGTCATTGCAAATTATCTTCCTTTTATTGTTTGGGTCTTGAAGATTGTTTTTCCTAATGTAAGCCCACAACTGTTTCACGATCTGCAAAGAACTCCTGTTATAGGAGGAATGTATTTCTGGAAGAAATACAAAAGAGCAACAAGAAGACAGGTTCCCACACCTCAGTCCTCGGCAAGGATGGCTGGCCTACAATGGTTTGAAGCAACGGAGAAACACCACATAGTTTGTTCAGACCACCTGGGCCGCCTCTTCTTTTTTTCCCTGTCGGTGCACTGCAACAAAGAGGAGCAATGTCGAGAGTGTTATGCCAAATGGCAATAGTAGTTAGCAAAAGATTAGCAATTTCAAAGAAATGTTAAAGAAAGGCTGAGACAAATCAATGAACAAAAGAAACGATACCGATTAAATGCAAGCAACCAATGAGTTACAAATTCTACTTCCAGCTAAAGTGTATGATTGAACATTACATTTTCATATATCATGCATACTCGTGGTACACAATCAGAAGATGAATTCTACTATATACTCACCCCAAAATTTTCTCATTCATGATAGTAAAGGTGGATTCCTCTCATGAAAAAATACTACTCCCTGTTCACGATAAATTTGCCCTTGTTTCATTTACGGTCCATCCACAAAAAAAAAAAATTGCCCCTTTCCATAGTAGTAGGGTTCACACAACTCACAATATCCACTACACAACCAACTATCTAAATATAACCCGTGCCGTCCACAATGGGGCAAATTTTGAGTACTAAAGTTTGGATATTTTTGTGCCTATGCCCATGATTTAATATCAAACAGTCTACAGCTTCCAAACTCAACAATAATTGTACTTTATCAGTTATCAAGCATCAACTGAATCAGATAAGAAATGTTTATGAAAATGAAAAGCCGCAAACACAGATTAGGAACTAATCAGAAAAGAAAAAAAATTATGATCGGATTTACCCCTTTAGTTCAGTCCGGTTTAGTCAACAATGAACCCGCTGAACGATTTACGTTTTCATATTACAAAGAAACCTTGATTTTATGTGCTAAAGGATTACCACAATTCGTCAGTAAACTATGGTCATTCTACAGGTAAAGAGTACATACATCTACACAAAAAAAAAACAAAAAAAATTATAGATTCTAAAGCTTTCAGAAAAAGAAATAACTTTAAGAAAAGAAGAAGAAAAAACACAACTTAAGATAGAGAAGATATAGCAACATAATATTCTAAAAAAAAAAAAAAGGAAAACAAAGTGATCTGTTTGGTTGGTGACGAATTGAAGGAAAGGCAGCCCAAATTTCCACACCAACCAAACAACCATCTTTCGAAAACATTCGAAACCTACCTCTCTTTAGCAGGGACACCGGCAGAGGCGGTGTTGGGGGTGTTTGCCACCGATGCCGGAGCCGAGGGCGGGGACAGCGAAGACTGCGGCTGAGGAGGCGGCGGCGGAGTGGGACGGAAGCTGTAACCCTGGGCTGTGTGATGCGCCGCGAAATTCGGCGGCAAATGCGCGGCAGGCGCGGGAAGGAAATTGGAAATTTGGTGGATGGAAAAATGGTCCTTCTGGTGCTGAAAGTGGGGCATGAAATTATGGGGCTGAGAGTGGAGCAGGTGGAAATGGTGGATCTGGCTACGAATGAAGTCGATTTTGTGAAACAACTTTACGCCGAGTTTGGACTCGAGCTGCTCAACGACGCCACTGACGGTTGTGAATGTGTTATTTTCGCGGAGGAGAGAGTCCAGTGCCTGTGCGAGTTGATGATCCGTGACTGCCATTCCCGCCGGCGGCGCTGCTGGCCCTCTTTCAGTCATAATTCTGCCAATTTTGCTCCTCCGACGTTGTCGCAGCTGTAAAGCACTGCAGAAAGATATGCTAAAACTCTCTATCTCCTCTCTATGCTTTTTCTTTCGATGCGACACGGGAAAATTTCCCTCTTATTTTTATCCAATTGCAAATCAAACATTGGACAAAATTTGAATATCTAAAAGTTTTATGATTAAATCCGGGCCGAACTAAAATATTTGAGAATTTCCAAAAATTATCCGGAAATTTGAAATAATTGTTTTTAATGATTATATATATTATGTTAAAAATATTAAAATAAAATAATATTTAAATAAATTTTTTATTTAAATAGAATATATTTTAAAATTATATGTATATTAAATATAATTTGGATTTTCGTATTTTTTCCGTTTAAAAAAACTAATACGAAGCGAACCGAAAATTCGAATTTTAAAGAAAAAGATATCCGATCCGAGAATCCAAAAAATCCGAACCAAATTTAATATTTCGATTTGGTTAGATTCGATTATTCGAATTACGGATATTTTGTTCACACTAGACAAAATTTGTCAATATTTGGAAATATGGTGTAATTATTTAAATTAAATGTAATCATGACTTATTAATTATAAATTAAATTTAATATAGAATCCATCATGTATTTGGATATAAGATATATTTGGCGATGATAAATGAGAGGACCCGTTTATAATTTATTTGCATCGTTTAGACACTTATTAACTCATCACTGAATTTGTTAAAATTAACTAGTTTGAAATTAAAAAAAAATATTTAAAATATATGAAAAATGACTTTTAACATTATCCTAGGTATTAATGTTTTTTAAGTTTGTTGATGGTTGTTTTATGTAACAAATAAAAGCTTAAAAGCAAGAGCTTATTTGACCTATTTGTGGTTCCAATTAAGGTTAAAATATTTGTGAGTTTTCTAAGTATGATTAGATTACAAGTTAAATAGGTAAAGCATAAATCTGGAACTCTTAAATTTGAATTACTATTGAAATCAAAGCATGTCAGAGCTAATTAAGGCTATAAACGAATAAAGCTACTTGCGAATTATTTAGAGCTCAGCTCAAAAGAAGCTTGTTCATGCAACTTTTACCGGTTGGACCAGCAAAGATAATTGTTAACACTTTATGTGTTATACACTTATCAATATATAATTATCACAAATAATATTATGCATAATTAATTATTATATATTTTCAATTAATAACTAGTATAATAGTATACCATATCAATTATGCCATATTATATAACAATAGATAATATATATGTTGGTAATACAATTTGTGCGTATTTTGTACAATAATATTATAAACAAAAATCCATCTGACTTATTTATTTTATGAAATAAATAATATACTAATTAATGAACAGTGACAATTATTTTTCTTGATTATCATAGTTATTGTACAAAAAAGGATCATGTGTTACAGTTATTCAACTGATAATATTTTGAGTTAATCATGTGTCCAATAAATGGATGTTAATCATGTGCAAGAATTAAAATTAAATACTTCCTTTATCCCATAAACACACTAGACTGTGGCATAAATTTTAATAAATATTAGATAAAATGTATTGTAGGTGAAAAGAATAAATTAAGGGCATGCAACACGTGCATCCCGTGGCCTATTCCGGCATAACGGTACCAAAGCGAGAAGCGTTGTAGATGGGGTGGCGGGATGGGGTACGCGAGACGGAGGAAAAAGGGGCGGGTTGGCCCGCCACGCGCCCCCTTGAGCATGGTGCCCACTCGTTAGGCCTGCGAGTGGGCGTCAACTTGACACAAATTTTTTTTTTTAATAAAATTCGAAAAAAAAAAGTTTATTTCCGACGGCTAGTCCATTTTTTCTTTATTTTATTTATCTCAACCCCTATAAATACTCTTCTTCCCTCATTCGATTTCTCAAACCATTTCTATCTATCTTCTCTCCCAACTTTATCTTCTTCATCACACTTTATCTTGTTCATTCAATTTTAATTCTCGAGAGCCAAAATGTCCGGCGACAACAACCAAAATCAATGGCGAAATTGGTTCCTTCATGAGGACTACAGTCCAAACACGTCGTGTTCCGCCTAGTCGTCGACTTACCCCATGTCGACGCCCCAAGGGGAAATACCCCGACGAGCTTCTCACCCAGCAGTTAGACGACAACCAACTCTCCGATGAGCCTCCGATGAGCTGACTGGACGTGACGTTTGAGCAGCATACACCTCAAAAGAAACAAAACGGATCTTCGAGGTGTATGTCGACACAAGCGAAGATCCAATCATTGGAAACCAACAAAAATCTAAAAAAATTTGGGAGATGGTTGTCACTGCATACAATGCATGCCATTTGAAGGGTGCCCCAGCCGCGCACGCAGAAGAAGATTTGGTCTCATTTCGACTGATTTAGCCCGGAAATCTCCAAGTTTTGCGGCATTTACAACAACTTGAAGAAGGATTGGCCAAGCGGCGCAAGCGAGGTGGATATTCTTAAATCTGTCACGCAAGTCTACCAACACGACACATGCAAGCCGTTCATGTATGTCTCCACTTGGGAGAGGGTCCGGAACGTCGAGAAGTAGGCATGTGTCATAGATTTGTCATCGAAGCGCACAAAGCATACCTCGAGCGGCCACTACTCCATAAGCAGTGGCGAAGGATCCGGAGGCGCGAGGAGGGGGCGTCGGGGGTCGAGTCGAGCTCGTCTGACCGAAAACAAAGGCGATAATGAGAAGGAGAAAAGCGGCAGTCTCGAGCAGTGCGGCACCTCTACAAGCGGTCTCAGTGGCGATGAAGTCGGCCAACAAAAAGCTCATATACAATTTGTTGGTGAAAACATATACCAAAGACACTAATGATATAATACCAGAATAATTGGAAGTGCACTTGAGATTGATCAACAATCTCCAGAATAATTTGGACATGCTGCCAAATAATTGACATTTTTCTATTTTTAATTATGTAATCTTAAGAATTTAATTATGTAATTTTTTATTTTCAGTAATGTATTCATAAAATAAAAAAATTATGTAATTTTTGATTTTTTATTGTATAATATTAAAATTTTAAATTATATGATTTTTTTATTATTTCAATGAAATTTGAATATTTTATTAATTTGAAAAATCAATTTAATTAAAGTATATAATAATAAACCCTGTTTATATATTAATAGATAGATTATCTCAAAGTTGTCAACTGGGTCATGCCTTGGGAGAAAGACTTATGCAAGCATATGTATTACCGTAAATTGATACGCGAGACGAATAGCTATTTTTTTTATTTGTTTTGAAAGTTGAAAAGGAGGACGATAAAGAATGAAACCTAGACATCTCTCTCTTTACACTTAAGGAGATTCAGTGCTGAGCTACCATATCACAGAATATGTTGCAAGTACCATTTGATAAAATAAATGTTGCAACGAGCAAGAAATCTAACTCCGCCACCATATCTGGTGACGAGATGAGTTGGAATTGTATTCATAATTTTACCAACCCCATGAATTTCTCGCGCCACAATCATAAGCCTAACCCAATTGAAAGACACAAGCCATAGAACCTTCTTTACAGGAAGAACCCCATTGCGAGGAGTAATGTCAGAATACAGTATGTTAGGATCAACATCATCTATCTGCAATCTACAAGAAGAAAATAAACGGGATTATTAGACATTGACTTTAAGAGCTTGTAACAATCATATTTGAATAATTTTAGATGTGCACTACATAAATTTGGAGGAGAATACCTCAAAATATCTGCAGGACGAAATTAGGCGTGGCAGAAACCGGGAAACAAAAAGAAAAAGAAAAAAAATGAAGAAAAGAAAACTATGACTGCTAAAAAGCTCAAAGACAAAAGTATAACTAGAGTTCTTTTGTAGTCAGCTAGTTTACATATTATGGGAAAAGCAGGACTCTGAGAAAATTTGTGCAGAACATGAAAACATGGGACGTTAAGGGCACATTTAATTTTATGATTTAAAGTATAATTTTCGTAGTAACGAAAGTAAGACTTGGTAGACATACCATTAGATCTCTTTGTCACGATTTCTTGAACAAGTGGCGTTGTGCCAACATCTCTGGTACCTCCAATGCTGAGATGCTTTCACAGCCAAGAAGCTCATGCAATTTTTCATCACACAAGATTGCCGTTGAGTTCAAAGGATCCTAGAAAAGCAAAACAGAGGAAAGATACTTTAGATCATAAAAAAGAGAACATTTTATGTGAACGGAATAACAAATAGAAAAATAAGGGAAAAAGAGTAAGCAACGATGGAAGGGACTTCGGTTCAATTAAGCATAATTCTGCAGTTATCTGAGAAAAAAAAAATCACAGAACAAAGAGATAACCACCACAGAGTACCAGAAGATTACTTTCTTGTTCCACATATCACACCGGTTTTTTCCTTCGAAGCTCATTACAAACAGCATTCACTTCAAAAATTAAGTGAGGAAAATGCCAAAGACACAGATAAATTTGAACAGAGATAGATAGATATTTAATTTAATTAACTCCCTCCAAAGACACAAGCAAGAAGCCAAAATCTACTCATGTATATAATAGGCTCAGTTTATTATGAGGGGAAAACAGCTCTTTGCAATTGAGGAGAGAAATATAACCATTAACTCAGTGACATACCTCAAGTTGGTGAGCCTTTATATACTCCCAAATTTGCCTCAACACTTCAGCTTGTGACATCTCCCTCTCCTCGGTTCCAAAGAAACTTGCAAGTGATTCAGATATTATCACAATTGGAACTGGGGCATCAGTTCCTGATTCCACATCAACCTTCTGCCTTTTAGCATCTTGGGCCATCTGTTCTGCAAAAATGAGATGCATTTTTACAAATTTAATAAGAGCAGGAACTGAAACTATCAGAAAGAACACAGGATGCATATTGACACTCAGAGATCCATACTTGTAGGCTCGAGAGCTGTTATATGTTTAGCTAGCAATTTATTCATCTTGAACATGTCAGTACAGTCAGTCTCAAATACCAATCGGAGCTCGTCATTGCAAATTATCTTCCTTTTATTGTTTGGGTCTTGAAGATTGTGTTTCCTAATGTAAACCCACAACTGTTTCACGATCTGCAAAAAAAAAAAAGAACTCTTATTTTAGGACAAATATATTTTTCTGGAAGAAATAAGCAACAAGAACCAAGGTTCCCATACCTCAGTCCTCGGCAAGGATGGCTGGCCTACAATGGCTTGAAGCAATGGAGAAACATTGCATAGTTTGTTCAGACCACCTGGGCCACCTCTTCTCTTTTTCCCTGTTGACGCACTGTGACAAAGTGGAAGAATATAGTGAGTGTAAGCCAAATGATGTAGTTGTTAGCAGAACATTAGCAATTTCAAAGGAAGGTTATATAGAGGCTTATGAAACAAATTAATGCACCAAAGACATTGTACCAAATAGATGCAAGCAGCCTATAAGTTAGAACCTCTACTTCCAGGCTTAAGGGTGATTGAATTATTGAACATTACATTCTGATATATCATGCATACTATTGGTAAGCGATCAGAAGATGAATATCTACTATATACTCACCCCCATTTTTCATTCATGATAGCATCGGTGGATTTCTTTCATGGAAAATATTACTATATTTGTGGATATTTTTGTGCCTAATGCCTATGCGGCTATGCCCTAGTCATACACTATCACAATTGCAATTTAGCATTTATCAAGCATCAACAAAATATCAGATAGGAAATGTCTACAAAAATGTATAGCCGAAAAAAGAGATTAAGAACTAATCAGAGAAATGTTTATGATCGGGTTTACCCCTTCAGTTCAGTCAACAATGAACCCACTAAATGATTCACAAAGAAACCTTGATTTTATGTGCTAAAAGACTAGCATAATTCTTCAGTATGCTATGATGATTCTACATCTAAGAGAATATCTATACAAAACGAAAATTAAATTATAGATTCTAAAGCGTTCAGCAAAAGAAAGAAGAAAACACACACACACACGCACACACACTAAGATAGAGAACAAATAGCGGGGTAGAATTCTAAAAAAGAAAACGGAAAACACAATGATCGCTTTGGTTGGTGAGGAATTGAAGGAAAGCTTTTCCGAAGGAAGCCAAAATTTCCAAACCAACCAAACAACCTTCGTCCCAAAATTTTGGAACCGCACCTCTCTTTAGCAGGGACACCAGCAGAGGCGGTGCTGGGGGTGTTTACCACCGACGCCGGAGCCGAGGACGGAGACGGCGGCTGAGGAGGCAGCGGAGGAGGGGGGCGGAAGACGTAACCCTGGGCCGCTTGATGCGCGGTGAAATTCGGCGGTAAATGCGCGGGAGGGAAATTAGGGTTTTGATTGATGGCGAAATGGTCCTTCTGCTGCTGATAGTGGGGAATGAAGAATTGGGACTGAGACTGGAGAAGGTGGAAACGGTGAATCTGGTCACGTATAAAGTCGATTTTGTGAATCAAATTTACGCCGAGTTTGGATTCGAGCTGTTCAACGACGCCGGTGACAGTGGTAAGGGCGTTAGTTTCGCGGAGGAGAGAGTCTAGCGCCTGTGCAATTTGATGATCCGTGACCGCCATTCCCGCCGGCGGCGCTGCTGGCCCCCTTTCAGTCATAAATTTGCCAAATTTTGCTCCTCCAACGTTGTCGCTGCTGCAGTAGCAGAAATCTCTCTCTTTTTCTCTCTCTATTTCTCTCTGTCCTATATACGCTTTCTTTCGCTGCGACTCTCTCTCTCTCTGCACGGAAAAAGTTCTCTCATTCCTGCGACTCACTATTTATTTATTATTTTGGCTCAACAAAAAAAAAAGGAATAAACAATTTAGAGAAATTTTGTTACTTATTTAAATCTGAACAAACTAGGGGCATTTACTATAGAAAATTAACCTAAACATATAAAATAATACTCATAAGCCCTAAACACATCAAATTTGAGTCTTGCGATTATCAAAATAAAAATTATAAGATATTATATTATATATCCCATCAAAATTAAAATTGAGCAAAATACTTAATCTGAATATCTAATTTCAACAAAACCAAAATTTAAAATTTGATTCGCATTTTTTTAATTCTCATTTTGGATCGGATTGAGTTTTTGCCGAATTTCGATTTTTTAAATTTAAAATTAAAAAATTTGTTCTTAAAATCTAGTTTCAGCATTTTTATTCTAAATTTATAATATCTAATTTGTAAGTTATAAACCTCACTGTGAGTCTATGATTGTGGCATCCTCTCATTCTCAATTCACTCTTCATTTACACCGTCTTATTTCAATGTCACTTCATTGACTGCAACGGCGTCGCCCAGCCGCTAGCTGGTCGCTTGCCGCCTACCTGCCACTATCGGCCGCCCTTCTGCTTTTATCCTCCATTGGCTCTACCCGCTGGCTCCTCAACCCTTTCACAGCCTGCTACTTCCCCGCCCGCGAATCACTGTCAGCCTTGTTGTTACGGACCCAAGTGCAAAGAAACTTGTCCTATATCAGTTGTGTAAAGCAATATATGTGGGGTTTATAGATCAAATGGACTCTCTCTCTTGATAGGCTAGTCTTTTGGGATGAATTCTCATATTTAGTCTCTAAAATTAGTGAAAACATTGGTGTTTTCACTGAGAGCCCGACGACTCGGAGTGGTGGCCTAGGAAAGGAGCCAATCGTGACCAACGAGGATGTTTGGGAGCCAACTCGGAGTGGTGTCCTAGGGAAGGAGCCAGCCGTGACCCACAAATGTATATGGGTTTATAGATCAAATAGACTCTCTCTCTTAATAGGAGTGGTGGTCTAGGGAAGGAGCTAGTCGTGACCAACGAGTACGTTTGGGAGCCAATTCGGAGTGATGTGCTAGGGAAGGAGCCAGTTAGGAATGAGTTTTCTTGTTTAGTCTATAACACTTCCGCCTGCACCGCAAGTCCCTTCCTTCATGCTTGTCTCCCACTGTCTCCCCTCTCATCACCTGCCACATCTCCACCAGTAACTACTAACTAAATCTTCCTATCTATTCTTTTTTGTCTATTCACTAATCACTCATCTCCATGCCTCCATTTATTAAGCTTGGTTGCTTGTGATACTTATTTTGTTGGTCGAATATTTAGGCTTGACTTGGTTGATTGCATGTAATGGATGATTTTTTATGAAGACTGTAATTCTATAATTGAGTTTATGATATTTGGATTTATTTAATTCTATAATTGAGTTTATGATATTTGGATTTATTTATTTTTTTCGAATTTTTCAATTGTTTTTTTAAATTTCGAATTATTTAGTTCAAATCAAATTTAATAACTAAAAAATCTTATTTTCATATTTGAATTTTTGGAAACTTTGATTTGATGCGGATTCATTTTTCTTGAAAATTTGAATTTTCAGATCGATTCATAGGCAAAATTTTGAACCAAAATCCGAATAATCAGCCCCTAATCAAAATAGTTTCATTTCATTTTTCACACATATTAAATAATTAAAAAATTAAATTTAATATTCTTTGTAATTAATATTATATGTAATTATTATTTCACACATATTAAAATAATATATTATATTTAAAAATATATAATTTATGTTGTAAACTAAAAGAAAAGAGGAAAAGAAGAAAGAGAGAATCTTATAGAGAATAATATGTAATAAGTATTATTATGAGGATCATAGGAAGATATAAAATTAGGCTTACATGGTTATCATTCTATACATGGTATGTATCTCTACTAGTAATTAGTAAAGATATACTCATTATATCCTTAAATAATAGGTTTAAACAAATTCAGCATGAATTTTAAGAAAAGTGATTGAGTATATTGTGAGAAAAGAAAAAGTTACACTTTAAGAGTAGTAGTAATAATGATTAATAAAAGTGATAAAGTGGATTATGGGGGGCAAAAATAGTGGGCCACATGGTACCTCAACTGATTTTGCACCCCAGCTGAGAGACTTAGGGCTACCTTATATCGGATTAGGTTTATTTAGAATTTTGGGTTTTCCTCTCTTTGCTCTCATCTGATCATGTACCTTTCTGTGAATAGCTGAGAGTTTTGGCTTCTCCATAGCTGACAAAAACATATTCTTGGAAATACTTGTGAATGCTCCATTAATATTCAAACTTTGGTCATACCATAATCCTGTTCGCACCATTGGGCTTCTCTGACTCTGAGCTGTCATATTTGGTCAATCTTTTCAGAAGAAATGATCAAGCTTTTGTTCTTGGCTTTCAGAGATTCTTCTCTTGCTAGAGAGGAATATAGCTGCTTGGTTGCTTCGCCGGCTTCATAAGCTACTTTGTGATAGTTAGCAGCTAGACGGCATGCGCTCTTTCTTTATCAGCAACTAGCTTAGCTGCTAGGTGAAGTCTCTCTTTAGCGCGACTAGCTCCTCAGTAAGATCTTGGACATGGGCCTTTCCTTTCACCTGACTGGAAAACTTGTAAATTTCTTCGGCTTTCAAGGGCCTTGTTAGCATGCAGTTCAAGTGCCAGTTGATCATGTGCAAGCTTGCTATCCTTCAGAGCTTTCAGCTCAGAGGTTAGGTGTTGCACTGTCTTAGCTGAGCTTAAAGTTGGCTGGCCATCCTCTGCTAGCCGAAGTCTTTCATTCAGCTCGAAGTTGGTTTCCATGGCTGTTTCATACATTTTTCTCATTACTTGGTAGTCAACCATGATCTGGTCCATTTCTTTCCATTTGTTCGAGGTATCATTCGAGTTTGATACCTATTCAGATAGTACAAGTGTTTGGGAAGAGGAATAGTAGCATAAAAACGAGAGGTCAGCTCGGGCTCGTCGAGGCCATTGTCGAAATCCATTAGGCAGCTATCTAATCGGCTGCCTTGGCTCACATCCCACCATAGCCGTCGTTCGCCTCCCACCTCTAGGTATTTTCAATTCATTCTTGACTCTTGTAACTATTGTCAAAGACAGGATTTATGGTTACTTTTAGGTCATCTTGATTCTTGAAATTTTAGAATATTTTTAAATCTTGATTCTTGAAATTTTGGTGATGATTTCCAAATGGAGAACCGAAACTCTCAGTGCTTGCTGGGAGTTGAAATTGGGATTCAACGTCTTAATTTGAGGAACAATGTTTTTCGCGCGGGCTCAATCGTTGCACGGGCCTTGGTCAATACAAATCCAACCAATATAGTCCAAATACGTATCCTATATGGGACTTATCTTACTTATCAAACAAGGCCTTAGAGGTATATATGATGGTCAAAAAACGCATTGTGTACTGTAATCAAGTGAAAATGTTACTCTAATCGTGTGGTATTCATATTTCATATATACATGACAGCACAAGCCAGCTAAGCCTTCTTTACAGGAAGAAGCGCACGCGGAGTGATGTTAGAAGACTGTATGTTAGCTTTAACATCGTCAATCTGCAATATACACAAACAAGAAAAGAAACGGGATTATCAGAGATTGGCTGCAAGTGCTTGTGATAATCACATTTGATTAATTTTCTTATGTAACTAAGGAAGTTACATTTGACGAGACATTTATTTTACTACAATTTCAGACAGATGGAAGAATGTTGAAGCAAATATTATTTTAGTAGACAAACCAGTGAGAGTATTTCTATCATGATCTCTTAAATAAGTGGCGTTGTGCCAACAACTCTGGTACCTCCAATGCTGAGATGCTTCACAGCCAAGAAGCTCACGTAATTTCTCATCACACAAGATTGCGGTTGAGTTCAAGGATCCTAGAGCAGCAAAACAGAGGAAAGATGCTAAGATCATAAGAGAAAGTTACTAACACTTTGTGTGGACAGAATAACAAAGTGGAAAAAAGACTGAAAATATATGGACAGACAAGTAGGGAAAGAAGCAGCAGACTTGGATCCAATAAAGCAGGACTGTGCAGTTTACTATATGAGAGAAAAATCACAGAACAGAGAGATTACCACCACATAATACCAAAAGATTACTTTCTTGTTCCAGCCCACATATCACATGAGTTCCATTCATCTAAACTCATTTCAGTAGCATTTAAGCTAAAAATTCGAGTAAGGAAAATGCCAGAGACAAGGATAGATTTGAACACAGAGTGTGTTTAATTTAATTAGCTCCCTCAAAAGACTCAACCAAAAGGCCAAAATCTACTTAAGACATAACAGGCGCAGGGGTTAGCACTTTGCAATAGAAGTAGAAAATGGCAAGTATAATAGAATATTATTACTATCCCTAGGTAAATATAGGATGATGTTTAGTGAACAATCATGTATATGATGCAAAGCATCGAGGGATGATAAACCAAGTATAATTTCAAAAGCCGAAAGGAAAAAAGTTAAGAAGTGAATGGTACGCAAAACGTATTAATTCATAACCCAAGCATTAACATCTAGGCAAAGAGAATGAGTATACTTGACAATATATTAGGCCACTGCATCTAAATATAACCCATGTAGAACAAAGCCAAAGGAAAAGAAGTTAACAACTCAATAATATACAAACACAATTTTTTTAACAGGTCAAAGATCTAAATTTCAAGAAATTAAAATTGAAAGCAAGGTTAAACTTTACGCATTAGTATATGAATCTGATTCAGATTATTATTCCCAGAAAGCAGTCTGAACAATGATGGAGAATATCTTGACAAATCACAAGGTAAAGCAGCGGAGAGAAATATAGCCATTAACTAACTGGCATACCACAAGTTGGTGAGCCTTTATATACTCCCAGATTTGCCTCAACACTTCAGCTTGTGACATCTCCCTCTCATGGGTTCCAAAGAAACTGGCAAGTGCTTCAGATATCATCACAATTGGAACTGGGCGTCAGTTCCTGATTCCAGATCAGCCTTCTGCCTTTTAGCATCTTGGGCTATCTGTTCTGCAAGAATGAGATACATTGTACGAATTCACTAAAAGCAGGAGCAGAAACTACCAGAAGGAACACAGGACGCATATTCACACACAGATACACGTACTTGTAGGCTCAAGCGCAGTTATATGTTCAGCTAGTAATTTATTCATTTGGAACATGTCAGTACAGTCAGTCTCAAATACCAAATGGAGCTTCTCGTTGCAAATCATATTCCTTTTATTGTTTGGGTCTTGAAGATTGTGTTTCCTAATGTAAATCCACAGCTGTTTCACGATATGCAAAGAACTATTGTTTTAGAAGGAATATATTTTTGAAGAAATAAGCGCAACAAGAACACATATTCCCATGCCTCAGTCCTCGGCAAGGATGGCTGGCCTACAATAGTTTGAAGCAGAGGCGAAACACTACATAGTTTGTTTAGACCACCTGGGCCACATCTTCTTTTTTTTTCTTTCCCTGTCGAAGCATTGCAACAAAGAGGAGCTATAGAGAGTGTTAAGCCAAATGATGATAGTAATTAGCAGATCATTAGCAATTCAAAGGAACATTAAATAAAGGCTTATGACACAAACCAATAAACCAACGACATTATGCCAGTTAGATGCAAGCAGCCTACAAGTTACAACTCCTACTTCCAGCTTAAGGGTATGATTGAACATTACATTTTCATATATATATATATATATATAAATCATGCAGACTAGTGTTTTGTGCCTATGCCAATGTTTTAATCAAATAGTCTACAGCTCCAAACACGAGTCTATAATGATTGCTCTGTAGCATTTATCAAGCATCAAGGAAGTATCACATAGGAAATGTGTATGAAAATGTTTAGTAGTAAACACAGATCGAGAAATGATTATGATCGCGTTTACCGCCTACCATTGCACAGAGTTGGAAAGGTCAGTTGGTTCCAAACAGTTATGGTAACCGAAACTAAAAAAAGTTACCACTAAAGCCCAAAAAATAATAAATGCTTGGCCGTGTACATGGAAATCCCCTATTTGCCAATATTATGGTGGTCATTCAGAATTTTATAGGAAAAATAAAATTTCTCCAGCAGCACCTGAGGTGAAACTAACACTTGATCCCTAAAATAAACTTCAATTCAGTTTAATGATCCACCTCCTGCAGTTATACTGAACAATCAAGAATTGATTTTTCAGGCAAATGTTACACCTGTTCCAGATAAAAAGTTATTTAACTTCGTAAATTTATTGCCATTCTGAGAATCTTGGACTTCCCATTTCTCTCTAAAGCTGGTTCCCACACACACCAAAATTTATATGTATAGTTAAGTAAATTTGAAGAAGTCCAGCCTCTTTGTAGTCGAGCAATTGGCTTGGTTATATCTAATAATTTTCGTGATTATTCTCCATCACTTTATCCTCTATTTCCTTCTCATCGTATTACCAAGTATCCTTTGATAGTGAAATAGTATGACCAAATATGATGTGATAGTATATTTGACAGTCAAAACAACAAATTGTGTAGTCATGTGAAACTCTAGTGTGATATTCATATATGTTTTCGTCATGATGTTCTCTATACAAATTCTTGACACCATAAACTACAATTTTGTTCACCATATATATTACTATTGTTATATATGGAGTTGGGAGCATATACTACTTAAGCTTCACATAGTATTTTGGTTCAAATCTCATCTATTTATCTTGCTTATTAAATGGTTGAGATTTTTGTATTTCTTAAGCTTTAAACAAATTTTTAATGGTAAAAAGGATATGAGCGTATTGTTAATATTAAACACAAATTTATGCATACTTTTAAATAGAATTATACATATTGTTGAACATAAACACGCGTTATATAATTTAATACCAAAACAAATTTGATGCTTTTCAAATGAAAGGGAGAAAGGCTGCGCTAGTAGTATTGGGGCGATTCGCCGGAAAAAAATTAGAAAAATGAAAAAAAAAAAAAAAGGCCAATGATGGTGGCTATGGTGCTTTTTTACCTAATTTGATTGGCTTTTGAATGAGAACAAGGATGAGAAATCGATAAAATAGGAGAAGAAGAAGTGCCATTGTATAAATTGGAGAAGAGAGAAGTAGAAATACGGAGAATGAGCATACGTACCATCAAAACATAAAATTGCATACAGTCAAATAGAATTCTATATAATATTGTAATTTTACAACAACATCCCGTCACATTAGTTTTTTTTGTCAAATATCATATTTACCCTTAATGAATTGGTTTAATAAGAAAGAAAAAACATTCAAAAATTACAGAAACCCTAGCTAATTTGGTACCCTTCTCTCCCCCATTCGAATCCAAATCGTGCACCGTGTTTGTTGGAATTGTGCATAGGCGGCGGAGGTACGCTAGCAGATCGCCGGCGGGGTGGGTTTAAAAAAAATAAGCGATAAGAGTGACTAGTGTTTCATATATTTTTGGCCAACTTGTTCATTTTGCTATATCAAATTGGCTAAGCTTGAGATTGCCAGTGTATATATGACTAGTTTCGACTATATATACTGGATTCAAACTTATTTATATAATTAATATGTTTAGATGAAATAGGTGAAAGTGAAAATTCAGTAAATATATAGTATATTCCTAATTTCATAGCTTTAAAATTGATTTTCCATATCTTCAAATGGTTAGTCTCATCATTTACACGACGATAACTAATATTGTAGCATGAATACTAAAAGATCCAAAAAGGAAAGTAAAGGGGCGCATTTATAGGCCATCCATTTGGGTCTAAGCAAATATTTGGTTAATTTTGGTGGGTATATCATATGACCATAAATCGGATCGCCACTAGTTTATACGCATTGTATGGTATCCACCCTTTTCTCTTTACACTTTCCATCACTTTTTCCCTTTTCTACAATTCTGAAACCTAGGCATCCATCATAAGCAATATCTCCATTCTCCACTCAGTTTGTCAGAACTAGATTGTTCCAGCTTTTCTTCTACGGACGACTATCAATCAGTAATCTGTATTCCTATTTCTTTTGTTGATTTTCTTTTTAGGTTCATCTTCTTGATTTATTTATTTATTTATTTCATCTAGGATTGCGTGGAGGTGTAGTATTATTTTAATACAAAAATGGGATCTGATTCGGACAGAGATCCCGACATAGATTCTGACTCGGAGGGGAAGGTAAGCAGGCAGCATAGTCACTCTTCATGCCCTACCGAAGATGATGAAGAATTGAACTTACATTTGGGCCCAAAAGTTAGCCTCAAGGAACATCTCGAGAAAGACAAGGTCATCTACTATTTCAATCATATATTATATATAAATGTTATTTTACATGCTTCATGTGAGCATCGTTCTCATTTAATCCAATTAGCATAGTTTGTTTTGTTTTATATATTTATTTTGATTCTAAATACCTCAAAAATTATAATTGACATCATTAATTTTACAAATTACGTAAAAATCAAAACTCGATTTATTCATTTTCTCTATAACTTCAAATAAATGAGTAAAAGAACAAATGAAGCTTTGATTTTTATGTAATTTACTAAATTAATTATGTTGATAATAATTTTTGAGGTATTAGAATCAAAATATATGTATAAAACAAAATAAATAAAGTTAACATGGACTAAATGAGAGGTTGGTTCTTGTGAGAACGTAAGAATATTGCACTAGATGTATAAAGTCACTATATTCACTGAAAAATTAACTGCAAAAAAAACTTAATTTTTCCCCCTCTTGGATTCGATTGAACCTAGATGATGCATTTATTTAGAAAGATGATGTATTTATCCAGTAAAATAATGTATTCACCGGGTCATTGAATCTTTGCGATTGAAGGACTAATAATAATTCCCTGTTCTTATAATATATAATTAAGTATTCTTTTTTTACCCTTTTCATATATGTGTAGGTATGTTTGCTTAATTAGGATTCTCATAATTTGAACCCATTTCATATGTGGGTATATATATATTTCTTGCATGGGTAATACATAGGTAAATGTTTTATTAGATGATAATGTTTAACATATGCATCGACTAATGAACAGGATGATGAGAGCTTAAGGAGGTGGAAGGAACAGCTGATTGGAAGTGTTGATGCGAGTGCTGTTGAAGGTATATACAACTATATACATATATAAGAGTTAATTGCATTTACTGGCGCG
This sequence comes from Monilaria moniliformis, assembly GCA_034509125.1. NCBI lineage: Eukaryota > Viridiplantae > Streptophyta > Magnoliopsida > Caryophyllales > Aizoaceae > Monilaria > Monilaria moniliformis. The sequence continues at coordinate 39,633 of JAYDZE010028871.1, forward strand.
GCTTAATCTTACGCCTTTTTCAGTTGACAGCATGCATGATTTATAATATATATATGCAATTTACACATTGATCCTGTTTTTGGATGTGGCATACGATTAGTTTGTCGATGAAGGGAAAACTAGAGAAAATAAGGTATAGAGGAAATATGAGTATGACGTGATCGGAAATTGGACCCTTTTGTAAATTGTGGTTGTCTCAATATATAAATAGATCCTGAGAAATTTAGCTTTGAATATTTAGGAAAAAGATTACTCATACAAGCATTGTCAAAATAAAAAATAAGGATTTACGTGGTTGGGCGAAAATCATCCTACATCCTGAAAAAATGCAGAGAATCAAGAACCAGACGTAAAAATCTTGAGCCTGGCTATCGTGACGCCGGGAAGGCCAGATATGTTGCTTCCAATACCGGAAGGGGAAAACCCTAAAGGGTTGTGGTTTACGCTCAAGGAAGGGAGCCTTTACCGCCTCAAGTTCACCATCAAAGTCAGCAACGACATCGTTTGCGGCCTCAAGTATACCAACACTGTTTGGAAGACTGGAATAAAAGGTACATTAATTACAACATAATCTAATTAATATTATCTTAATATATATATGTTAATTTGAAATTAATAATGTGGTACAGTTGATAGCTCGAAAGAAATGCTGGGAACGTTTAGTCCTCAAGCAGACCCTTATACACATGAAATGCCCGAAGAGACTACTCCTGCTGGTATTTTTGCTAGGGGACAATACACTGCTAGATCTAAGGTATTTTATTTCCCTTAATTAATTCATTTTCCTAATGCTTATTTATTATTTTTTGTGATAGATTCACGATGAAATCAAACTACCACGCCAAAATTAAATGATAATAATTAAATAAGAAAAAAATGTACAGTGATTGACTGAGTGGGACATGAGTAAATTCGAAAAATTTCTGATAATGTATTTTTGTGTCGGAATTTTCAGTTTGTTGATGATGACAACAAATGCTACTTGGACATCAACTACACTTTTGACATCCAGAAAGATTGGGCCAAAAATTGACCTACCATCTCTGCCACCACATTATTACCCATCATTATTGGAAGCAAATTTGTCTACAAACTATTTATTTACTTTAATTTGTTTACCTTTTACTATTAATGGTTGCACACAAGTGTGTGTGTGCGTGTTCGTGTGGTTAGTTACATATGTGCTTATATGATCTGAAGAATTTTGTAGTTTGATAAATCTAGTTTGAACTTAGATTTTGAGTTATCAAGTATCCTTGAGTTCTTAATTATTAACTATTCATAATATACATAATTGAATATTTTTATCTAAAAATCCTAGATATTTTTGTAAAATATATGGTGTGCGTGGTATTGAAACACGACATATATGTTTTAGCTAAAATGTCCATTATACTTAAGTCATATAAGCATTGCATATGATACTTGTGTATTTTAAATTAGTTTATCATTGCATTATAAAATATGATATTCAATACCATCAAACGTACGTAACATATGTACTACGTTTAAGCATAATATTGCATTATGAAACTAGTATTGTTTCTAGAAGAAATAATAATTCATATTAACATTAAAAAAAAAAAATCGCCGAATATCGAGTATATGTTAGCGAGCACTTTCCGAACACTCACAAAGCACATGTCATCATTAGCGAGCATCTAGTGAGCAAACATAACCAGTCAGAAAATTTTGGCCCGAAAGAAAGTTCCGAGAGACTACCGAACACGTGTGTGCTCGGTAAATTTCTGAGCACGACTATGCTCGGTACATATCATAGTTTGCGAGAACTTTTCGAGCACATAGTGAAGTGCTCGGTATTTTTTGCGCAAAAACTATCCAGGAAAATTTTAGCGAGTACAACGGTGCTCGGTAATCGTCATCGAGATCAGGAGTGCTCGTTAACTTCGACGCAGGAACAATCCCACATTTTTTAGATCAAAAATTTGAAAATCACCGAGCACTTTTGTGCTCAGTAACATAGGCGCGGAGCAATCGCGCCTTTGTTTGGTCAAAAAAGTTAAAATCACAGAAAAAAGTGAAAATCACCGCCTAGATTCGCCGAGCACTCTCATGATCAGTAATTTCTTAAGTAAAATTCTCAATTTAACTTAGCAGCATAAATAAAAGAGCCCTACTATCTTGCTTATTCATTCTTTCTCTCTCTCTAATTTCTTCAAACACACATATGAATTTTCATCGCTTCTTTTTTCTTTAATGCTCCGACCGTCAACTCTACGCAGCCGTCGCTGCGGCAGTCGTCCATCGACGCTGCCTCGCCCTCATCTTCTCCCTCTATCTATCTCAATCTTCTCTCTCTTAGAATCGAACACACACCAGATCCGAAACCCGCTCCTCACATTTCTTTGTCGTTGCTTCATTCTTTCTCTCGACCGCACGACAGCATCTAAGATATTGTCGTTTAACGCCGTAGCCCTCAAACACCGCTCGACCGAGGTTTGTTTTTCGCCTAATTTCTTAATATTCCTGGCGGATCACAGAATATTTCTATAAATTTAAGGGTTCATGAAGTTCTTACTTCATGGTGTTTTTGTATTGGGATTTTATTTTTTACTTGAAGGTTTGATTATTTCTAGAAGTAATTATTTATGTGTTTCTGTTTTTGTTCTCGATTTTTGGTGTCAAGGCATTTTGGGGAGTCTTGCATTCTCAGAACTTATTCATGGGGCTTTTGGTGAATTTCAGATTTGATAATGTTGGTGGTTACTATTTAGAAACCAAGCAGGAGCATGAAAAAATGATCGAATGTGATAGACAATATTCATTGGATAAAGTCGTGAGAGCTTGCATTACAAAGCTAATACCCATTGGTATTTATACAAAGCTATGGAACGATCTAGAAGACCTAACCTAAACCCTAGCAAGCTGGCAAACAAGTCTTACAAACAAACAAAAGAGATAAACAGAAAAGCAACACTCATTAATGCCTAGGTGCTCTTTTGTCCGGACATTAGGACTTCTTTCCAGCTTGGCTTTGGGTGATGAGTAAGCTGAAGTTTGACCGATTTCTTACACTCCTTAGCTTGGTCTTTGATAACTGATTGTGTCTTCGCAGCATTCATGGAGAATTGATGTGGATCATATCCTTGGTTAAACATAGCTACGTTAACAGTTTGTTACGAATTACCAGAAAGAGCATAGGAGATTAGAGAGAAAGTAAAAGTGGAGAGAGGGAGAGAAATGGGAAAGATTGGAATTTGGGGTTGTTGTCTTATCGCGCGAGGGGCGGTGTGGATAGAGGCGAGGATGGCGCGACTGGAGCAGTCTCAACGGAGACCAGGGCCAGGACAACGGCGAGCGGGACTGACAGCAGTGGAAAGATGACGGAAGTGGTGGAGGATAACAGACCTGGGCTATTAAATTATCAATTCTAAATTAATAATAAGTTTTTTTAATTACATAAGAGACCTGGGCTATTAAATTAATTAAGATCGGTCCAACAAAGAAGGATATTTGCGAGACTCAGCTCACCAAATCAGTAACAGCCCAAGTATTAAGAAATTTAAGTCTGGGCCAAGCCCTTTTCACTGAATCCTTTTGAGTCCAAGAGGCCCAACAATTACCCTATCCACGGCCCAACCCGTGACCCGAGAAACCAGAAGCACGACCCGAAACCGGCACAGTCGACCCGTTTAGGGTTTCTGCAGGACAGAAAATGCGTTGCCACTACCTCATTTCCTTTGTCACCGCCACGGCGATGTCGCCCCTTTGATCCTGACCGTCAACACGCCATTGTCGCGTCGCCGACCAACACCACCAGCCATCGCCGATTTCCCAGAAATCGAGGTGATATTGTGACGGGCCGAGTGAAACATGGGATCTGCAACGAAGATTACGACGGACTCACGCTATTCCGGCGGCCGAGTCTCGTACCCCTTCATCCCACGTCGACGAGCCTTTGTTGGTGACTAACCGCGGTTTTCTTCTTCATGTCGCGTCACCCATGACGTGCTGAAAACTGCCTTGAACGGTGGTCGATTTACTAACCCTGCGCAGGGCCGACAACATCACTTACAGCGAGCATTTCACGTAGCACCAGTCGAGGATCTGTTGCCGGCGGCAGTATCGTGCCGGTTGTCAGAATTCAGGCAATCGTTGCCAACTTTCCATCGATTGATTATCGAACTACGAGATGCAATTTCGATTTTTAGAAACCCAATTACAAAATTCAATTTCCAATTTTTTTTTAGTTTCTTGAATGATTCCACAATTAATTAGCACACAAAATCAATTAAGAACCCAGCTTAGGGCTCTGATATCACTATTAGTAATTCTTGTCATCATCTAATGATTACACGGCTGAAAACAACAGACAAGAATAACAGATGTAAATTCATAATTGAATTCATGTGTTGAGCAGTTAAATCACAACAGTTAGAAGAACTTACTTTTTGTGCAATCTCTTAAACAATTTATTGGATTTTGCAGATGAATTAATGACTATTGGTATCCACGTGCACTTTGATCTAATGTAGGACCAATTTCAGGCACAGCAGTTCAATACATAAAGATAGAAAATCTGTATTAAACTTGTCGTATTATAACTGACAAAAGATTGGTTTTCCTCACATTCTCTCTTTTCTGTACTCTGAAAGGACGTGAACTCTTATTGTATTTCTCTGCAATAGATAAATGTATACTAATAACACCAACAAGCCATGAGCCTATGAGTTTACCATCTTTTGTCTCCTTTAATTAATTAATTAAACTAACTATTAATTAATCAAAACTCATATCCAATGTATATCTTAATCTAGTCTATATATCTTTCAGCAAAAATCTCTATGACAGATTCTTTCTAAGCAAAAATCTGAATCCTGCGAATTGTCCATTCATGTGAGCATTTGATTGTGCACTGATTCTCTGAAATAAGTCTGAAATTCAAGATTCAAGATGAATGCATGAGGAATTTTCAAGATTCAAGATGAATGAATGCATGAGGGACACTATAAAAAAAGCGGATTTTACCGACGGACTTTGCCGACGGACAGTTGTCCGTCAGCAATTACCAACGGATTATCTATTGGTAAATTACCGTCGATTTCACCGATGGATTATCTGTTGGTAAATTTACCAACGGATAATATCCGTTGGTAAATATATTATCAATTTAATTTGGAATTAATTTAAATAAATAAATTGATTTTACCGACGGATTTTTATCCGTTGGTAAAACCGACGGATAACTTCCGTTTGTAAATTTATTTTAAATTTAATTTGAAATTAATTTAAATAAATAAATTGAATTTACCGACGGATTTCTGTCCGTTGGTAACACCGACGGACATCTTCCGTTGGTAAAGTTATTTTAAATTTAATTTAAATAAATAAGTTGATTTTACCGACGGACTTATGTCCGTTGGTAATACCAACAGACATTTTTCGTTGGTAATAATGTTATAAATTTAACATATAATTAATTTTTTTAAAAATGGTTTTACCAACGGATTTGAGTCCGTCGGTAATACCAACGGATTTGTGTCCGTCGGTAATACCAACGGATTTTTTCCGTTGGTAATTATATCATACAATGCTCAATTTAATAGCCCATATATTTGTACACCAAACCCTATTCATGTTTAGCATCTCGCGCTCTCTCCTCGCGCTCTCTCTCGTGCTCTCTCTCTCTCTCTCTCTCGTCTTGCACAGCAGCGGCGACCACCACATATCTCGTCGATCGCCACCAAAACATTTGTCGCCTCAGCCGCCGTGGTTATTGCTCCCTCCATTAATTATCTGCAAACCGCTTCTGCTTTTCACGGAATTTATGTACATAATGTTTTAGATCCAACGATTCATAAACCCTAAATTCATTCTATCATCCTATTTCATCCGGCTTTAATTTTCGAAATTTCCCCGTTTTGGATTCTCTGTAACCTGCACTTGTTCTTGTACAGATTCGGAAGGTTTGCGTTCTCTGTAACCTGAAGCCAGCAGCGATGAGGGGTATAAAGTCTCAAGCAATGGTCCTTGCAGCTTTTAATAATGATCACACTAAGGTGAGCAACCATTTATGTGCCCCCTTTCGATTACGCTTAAGAAATCATATTAAAATCACTTTTAGGTTCAATTTGTGTTTGTGGAATTGTAGTGTTTGAGATTTCATTGTCAAAACTCCCGGTAAATTTACTTAACATTGTTCTCGAATTGATTTTCACGCGGGGACCATTTTAGACTTGATTCAGTGAATGTATAAACTAAAATATG
>JAYDZE010028872.1:0-27446 GCA_034509125.1 Monilaria moniliformis
ATAATAGAGTCCTTCGTCCATCTCGATTCATTTCATTAATTATTCTCGGAGAATCGCCGAAAACCCCTATTCGGCGACCTTATCGCACCGGAAATTCATAATTTTAATTAGGGTCGTTTTAGGGATATTACAGAGAAAATTTGTTTGAGCTCTTTTATTAAAAAAAATGTAATGTGGAATAAAGGATGGTGTTATTAAATAATATACCAAACAATTAGATATACAAAATAATCAATTTTTTTAAAATATATATCTAGTAAGTTATTAGCACATAAAATTCATAAATATTAATCATAATATCAAATATCAAATAGTACATGTAAGTAGTATTATATTAAATAAGTGTTTCAGACAATTTAGAACAAGTGGTTTATAAGTTGAAAATGAAACTTGCAAATTTCAAATGCTTAAATTGTAATTCTATGTTCATTATGACTATGTAACAATAAAAATGATACGTGTTTTAATAAAATGTAAGGGCATCAATATCGCCGCCCTAAATGAGGCAAAAAAAGCGACGGCTGGCTCGCGGCAGGACAGGGAAGGAAATGTCGCGCCAGCGCCGGGCAATTCGCGAGGGGGTGACTGAATGCCAGGCCGCAGCGGCCGCGTAGCGGCAACGCTGCAGCCGGCATCACCGCCCGTCCACCGCAAATAATAAGATTTTTTTTCTTTTTGAAAAAATCATTTGATGTGCATAAAAACAAAAGAAAATTTATGTTAAGGGACGAGAAAGCTGCATGGGGTCACAGGTATTGAATAGATATGTAGGAGGTGGGGTGGGGATTTACGGGGGGTCACTAAATTTTTTCTGTAAAACCCACAACCTCCATTACATTTACTCACACCAAACATCTTCTTTCATCTCTTGTACAACACTTCTTTAATCTCTTGTTATGGATCCAAAGTCTAGAAAATTTCCTTCGAGCCATAATGAGTTAACCAATTTATTTTAGATTTGTCGGAGTAAGGGTTGGGATCCAAATACTTTCAACAATTTTATTCAGCATTATCACGATATTGGTGTGGATCCTAATACATTTCTGATGGCGACGCCGAATCCCCCCTAATTAAGCCTTCTCAAGGATCAAAGTCGGGACTACGACGTCGATGAGATACATACCATCGACGAGTTGGTACCATCTTCTCCCATGACGGGGAAAGAAAAATGAAATAAGGTGCCCCCCAGTGTGCGTGAGGGCATGAAAAAGTATGGGTTGGACGAGACGAAGGTACTAGCGCGGTGCTATTTCGATGTGTCCAAGACGAGTTAAAACCGATCTGGGAGAGCGTTGAGCGTGACTACAACCACATCCGCAAGCATTGTGGCCGGGTCTAGACTGAAGTTTCAAATTCTCCGGCTACGTTAACAACCTCCAGAAAATATGGCCAAGCGGCCATAGTTGGGAAAGCCTTCGGGAACAAGCTCACGTTGTCTTCTACAACGATGAACTAAAACAGTTCAAGTACGAGTAGGTGTGGGCAATTGTGTGAAATCACCCCAAATTTTCCAGCAGCTCTAGGTCCTCATCTAGCCCGAAAAGAACCAAACACACCGCTTGCGGCCAATACTCTATAAGTGAATAGGGCGAAGCATTCGATTTGAATGCATTGATGGAAGATAATATTTGCACACAGCCGACCCGTCCTATGGGTTAGAAAGCAGCGAAGAGAGAGACTTGTCAGTGAATGAGATGACTAATGCAGTGTTGTTGAAGCTATACTCAAAGGCCATCTACAAGGACAATTTGATGTTGAACGATGTGCAGATGCAACAGCACAACACTTCCGTCGCCATACTGGAGAAAAAATTAGGAACAAAAGGATAGAGTTTTAGGATGTTGAATTAAATAAGTTTTGAATTTTAGGATGTTTGATTAAGTAATTTTGGGATGTTTGGTTAAGTTTCTTTTTTTAGTAATGTAATTTTAGGATTTAATTAAGTACTTTTCAAATTTTTATTAAGTGATTTTTATTTTTTATTAAGTAATTTTTGATATACAAATATCACAATTAAAATAAATATATGACATTTTTAAAATAATAAAAAATGATGAAATTATAAAAAAAAGAGTTGTGGATGATTTGGGGCTGAATTGTTTAGCACTGGAATGTAGATGTTGTGGCTGAAAAGTGTAATATTGACGTGACAAGTGAAAATGGAATTGAGACTGATTTATTTGGGATTGGGATAAGGATACTCGTAGATATTTGGTTAGTGAAGGAAGAGACCCATTAAGATCAAATAGTGGATTAAGATGTGGTCATTAATATTTTATTTTATTTTTTGTTAATAAGGAAATTTTTAGAGTAAATTATAATAAGAGGTTTCCAAAAAATAAAAATTACATATTTTTTATGGACATCTAATAAAGCAATTGTTGTGCACTTTACCTTTTTGTGGAAATGTGGATTCAAAATGGGAAGCACTAAATAGATTCAAAAGGAAGAGATTCAAAATGGGAAGCACTTGTTAACATTACGATACTCTTTTAATGTTACATTTGAAATGAACAAATTCAAAATGGGAAGCACTAAATAGAAGTAAAAAAATGGTGAAGGAATGGTTGAAATCCAACATATATTCTCGATTCCTCAAGAATTATATAATATAAAAAAAAAGAAAAAAAAAAGAAGAGACATTAAATATGTCATGAATTATATATAGAAATCATATTGCAATTACCAATTCTTTTAAGGCTATTCCCTTAAATTTTGTTAGTTTTTAAGTGCAGATAAGAGTAGCCATTATGGCTATATTCAATATTTTAAAAATCAGATCGGTAAGCGAATCGACGAAACTATCGATTCATGATTTAATCGACCGGATCAATCAGACTATTGGTTAGATCGGAATACTATAACAAATATATATATATATATATATATATATATATATAATACAAAATATATTTAAATTTAGTGGATGCGGCCGCATAGAGGGAAGTGGCGGCGTTGCGGGAGGGGAGATACGGTCGTTGCCCGCCGGGAGTGGCTCTATTCAATATTTTCGAAACTGGATCGGTAAGAAACTGGCGAAACTATCGGTTCATGGTTCAACCTGTCCAAACTCATGTTGAAGAAGCTGACAAATAATCCCACCGGATCTGAATTTGAACGGTTGAGCGTCGGATCGATCAGAACACTGGTCAGACATGAATACTGTAGAAAATATGTATATATATACATATTATACAAAAAATATTTAAATTTAGTGGATGAGGCGCACGTCGCGGGCAACGACCGTTTCTCCCCTCCCGCAACGCCGTCGCTCCCCTCCCGGTGGCCGCAAATCCGGTGTCGTTGTGGATGTTGTTGCCACATGCCTCATGGCTCCCCCAGACATAGAGAAGGAGCGTACAATGCATGCGCCAGTGCTATGTGTGGGACCACGTCAACTTCTACCTCATATATACCATAGTGTGTATAGATGTCAATCAAGGCATCCCATCGGTTTTGGGGCAGTCCTACTCGAGTTGCGGGTTAATCGGGTGTTGGCTAATCGGGCAGGAATTTTATCGGGTTAGAAATTTTCAACTGAAACTCTAAACATTCGGATTTCAGGCTAGCCCAACGAGCTAATCGGGCTAAAAGCTAACGATGAAACTAATGAGTGATGCATGATCTCTATAATTGTTAATGAGGAAAATTATTCATATTTATAGAATGTAGAATATTTAATTGAAGGAATTTTGGAATATATACTTAAATTCGGACACGATTAAATATACTCTTGGTATAAAAAAATGACATTGAATAAGAATGACATTTGATTAATTTTGAGTTGCTGAATGAATTAACATATAAGAAAAAGTTATGATGAGTCTTGATATACTAAAAAACTTAATTTAAGATTTGTAAAATTAAAATAAAATATAAACACATCCGATAAATTTTAAAACATGTTTTAGAATTCAAAATATTTCTTATAGTGAACTTGAATTTGCCTCGTATATTTATTATTATATCGTGTTAATAAATATCTAATGCATATATACATTAGATATAAATTGGAGAGTTTATTTTATTTTCTGTAGTTATTCATTTTTTATCAAAATTATCATTAAAATGTCAAACAAGTCGTAAGAATAGACAATAGTTACACCTAAAGCCAACATGTCGGATTTCGAGTCAGCCCTACTTGAATTGCGGGCTAATTGGGCTGGAATTTTATCGGGTTGGAAATCTACAACACTAACCCTCTTAATTTAACAAGCTATTCGATCAACCTACGAATTTCGGATTGAACTAATATCCCTAATAATGAGTGCTCAAGCCATATTTCTCATCTTTATAAGAATGAGTCATCAGAATATGAATCATAATTTCTTTGTCCTCCAACTAAAATCCTATATGATGTAAGAATGAGAACTTAGGATGCGAATGCAACCTCCTCTCGAGACTTAAAAACAAATAAAGTTAATACAGTGCCAACAAATCGTCTCGTCTAAACTACGTAAATCACATATAAATAAAATTTCAAGCGTTAAAGATAACGTCATGCATGTCAAGTGGCTGTGTAAATTATGCAATTAATTCATTGTGGATAAAACTAAATTAAATTGAATAACCATGATGTAAAGAAATAAATTTCATCATATAAAACCATTTATTTTCTCGAAACCTTTGGGTCTTGACCATCTATGAAGGTGAAGTAGGTTATTGTTTCTCTTCATAACAGAAGTTTCATTAATCAAATCATTCTCAAAAGTTTTTTTTTTTTTAATTTAATTAGTACGGATACACAATGTATAATAAGATTTTAAGTGGGCAACGTAGTCTTGTAGTTTGCTCACTAGAAGTCTTGTAATGATATAGTGATTTCATTTTCATAGCAATGTAATGATTTAATTTATATTATATCTACTTCAGTATTCCACAAAAACAAAAACTATTTAAATATGAGCGGCACTTGCATGCGGACGCCGGATGGTGCAACCATTTTCATGGTTTAGTGAAATCCTAACTATGAATTATCAAACTCTTATTATGAAGTAATAAATTCGAACAATAAACTAATAGTTCTAACTATGAACATTAAAATATAATTATTAATTAATAAGTCAAAATTGAAAGCCTAATTAACTATTCATCAACTATTATAAAAAAAATTCAAAATTTACTAATATTTACATCCCCCCCCCCCCCCCTCGGTTAACTAAGAACGAATTGGGGCATGTATGAATGATTATGGCACCTTTTTGCCAAAAACATGGTCTTAAAGCCTGAAACGACAATCCATAGTGAAGAAATAGAATCCGAAATGGTGTCTTCATAGTATGGTACCAAATGTCGAAAAAATTCTGCTAAAATTAATAATTCTTGGAATTTTACATAAGTGACTCAATTAATTTTAAGAAAGTAGCATCTAAGGACAATTTATAGAAACTTCTGATAGTGAGAAGCAAATTAATTAAGTGAATCAACAGTGATCAAGTTCAGTTCCATCTCCAAGGCTACCCCAGTGTATTCATAGTTCTATATATATTTTTTAAAAGAATAGTTAATGTTGCTTAAATGAAAAGAACAAGACGTCTTGGATTCCCACCAAATATGCTCATTATTTATTGATGTATGGACTAAATTAAATTTCAAAGAAATAATCATGAGTGCATTTTTTTAGTAATATTGGACAGAACTTTCTGGCCACAAACTTGAAAGCATATATTTACTAGCTACATTATCAAAAATACCACCCAATCATAATGGCCTTATGCAAACAGTGCAAATTAATAAACAGACTTTTGCAATGTTGCCTGAAAATGAGCATAAAAGATAGTCTGTCTGTACACTCAAAATGACTAAAAAATTTGACACTAATTTTTCTTTTCAAAATATTTAAAATGGATAGTTTCTTTTTCCCCAAAATATTTAATGTGGCCACATACATAAACTAGCTCACAGTATAATATACTGAATCATCTTTTGGGGTTTTATGAGGCTAATGCAGAAAGACACTTGAACAATGAACACAAGAACATAATTTAATTCTTCACTATTTCATAAATTCATGAAAAGAAAAAATCCTATCTAAGATCCAACACAAGGTATATCTCCAAAACTGTTATATACAGTGGCACAATACCATGAACAGCACGCAGTGTTCACGCATCTGTTAGTTTCAAACGAGGAACGATGTTCATCGACTGGAGCTCCTGAGCCACATACAAATCCATGGTATTTATAAATGTTTAATTCAAGACCGAATGCAACAGCAAAGTTTCAATGCAGTCCAATTTTTTATTCAGATTATGCATAGTAAAAATTTACAAACCTGCTTAATAATTTGAATTCACTACAAAACCAACAAGCATTTACCTGAAATAGAAGTTTGCATGCATATGGCATTTTCATGGTAGATATATTCTCCCCATTCTTGCACATGGAACAGATACCTGCTTTTAGCTTCTCGTGGTAATACCCCAAGAGCCCACACTTCCGGCATACCTGCATCATAATTTGGCAAACGGCGTAACATCATTATTTTGAACAGAGAATGATCAGTAACAAAAAAAACGCCATATAAGCCAAAAATATTCTAATCAACTTGAGAAATATTGTCAGCACCTAGGACAAGGAGTAGAAAATCGACAAAGTTGGGTGAATCATCGCTTGAAGTGTGCATTCAGTTAGATTAGGTCAGCTCAAACCTCATCATTTGGCATATAATTAAAAATTGGCCCCATCGTGGGAAAAATTGTGTAATATAAAGTAGACCCAAGTAAAATCTTCACAGATATTCAATTGTAGCTCAGTTCGAAAAACTTGTAAAACAGAGTAGACCCAACTAGAGGAGGCAAAATGGGCGGATTGGACCAGCCCACCGAGCTTTGTAATTTATCGTTCGGGCTAAAATTTTACAAGCTCTGCTCATCCTCATTGAGGTGATGTGACAGGCCAAACCTGCCGGTGATATTTTTCTTAAAATCCTGTTTTTTATACAAAATGATGAAAAACAAACTAAATTAAGTCCTACTAACATCAATTCACAATTATAAACAAAATAAAATTCTAAACTTATACTACAATGAACATCAATTCAAACAAAACGATAAATAAATGAAAACTACATGATTGTACTTTACTAAACAACAATTAAATTAAATAAACAAATTTTAAGTCCTAATAATATTTCGATCATTTCTTAATTTAATATTTTTAATATATAAATAAATAAGTAAATGCAAATAATTAAATATTAAAAAAACAAGTGGGCCTTTTGGCTCGAAAATGCCGGGTCTTCTAGCCCCAAAAACCGGTCAGCCAAACGGGCTGTTTGGACAAACTCTTTAGGTCTCTTGTTTTTAAGCCCAACCCTAAACTTGGCAGGGCTTAGGCAGCCATCGGACCGGGCCAATTTTGCCAACTCCAGACCCATGTATAATTTAAATTATTAGTGAAAAAGTGGACTTTATTTTGGGATGGGAAAATGAAAATCAATCTAACTTTGAAAAGATATTAGATTTTTATCTTAACGTGGAATCTTGAGCATTGAACTTGATTGAAAAACAACAACTATCCTACATATGGACATAAACAACATTGAAAAGCAAGATAAAATATAAATTGTCTTCATCATCCAGTACTATCTTCTATATCCTTAGTGATATTGTCTTCTTCACTGAAATGAATATTTATTTGGTGAATTCCACTAGGCCATTTCTTGGTCGTTTTCTAGATAGATTGTCAATAAACTAACAGTGTCATTCTATGAAGAAAGACAGATTAAATGAGATTTTATGCACTCTTGACAGCCTAAGAGTGCTATAAGATCGCATTTAGCACAGTATTGTAAATGGAAATCCAATTTTGGCCAATAGCGTTCAAAGTTCTAACCACTTATGCTTTGAAGGAATGCTATAACAGTTCTTAAAAAAAATCTACTACTTGATAAAACGTAAGGTAAGTGATAGCCGCATCCACCATATTAACATTCTTATATGTAGGCATGCTGGTGTTACCGCATAACACTTACCTGAACCTCGAAAGGATCACTTGAGATCATCAAGCGCTCATATATTAACATACTTGCTCCATAAGCAATTAAGCAATCACGCTCCATTTCACCCACCCGCAGGCCTGTAAAAGTTTAACAATAAGACAATAGCATCTCGTGAACTGATCAAGGTAAAATTGTTTATCAGAAGTTCAGACCTCCATTTTTACTCCTCCCTTCTGTAGGTTGTCTAGTCATCATAACACGTGGCCCATTACCTCGAGCATGCATTTTATCTAGGACCTTTCAAAGTAATTAATGTTATAATTAGCATAACAAACATAAACAAACCTTCAATCTAGTTAAACAATATACTAAGGAGGCGTTTGGTTTGATAAGACATGATCAATTCAAAACACAACGATAAAAAAAATTAAAACTCTATAATTGTCCAATAAACAACATTCAAAATAAATAAACAAATTTAGAAGTCATAAATATTATCTAACATCAACAACATTTTAATATTTATTGAACTAATATTATCTAACATCAACCATTAATAAAAGTTAACAAATAATTAAAAAATGTTACAAGAAAAGGGGCGATGTTTTCAGCCCCAAAGCCCAATCGGCCTGACAAGCCGTCTGGGTGTGCCTTTTAGGCCCAGTTTTTTTTCGGGTCTTTACTTTTCAAGCTCAACCCAACTCTAAACTCAGGTATTCTCCTCCGGGCAGATTTTGTCATTTCTAGTATTTTCTAGCTATGACCCCTCCGCCTCCTCTATTTGCCTTAATTATCATATATAAACTCTAAAAGTTTTTGTTAAAGCCAATATCTATAACAAAAATGAAAAAACAAAAGCATATTAAGGATTTGAGATTTATGTGTACAACAACAACGCATGGTACAGAAAGATGTGGTCTCAAGTCTACCAAAGGATCTCTTCGTTCTAGAGGTGATCAATCCGAACTGGCCCGAAATGGGAACCATGGTCAACAGTTTGTGGCCCAGAACCGTGGTCAACGGCCTCGGTATGGAACCATATGATGTTTTACATTGGTCATTCCGGTTCCACGATTCTGGCACTGTGAACCAACAGTTCATGCCAAAAAAAACATCTATTTGTTTTTCACTTATCTTACATATTTGGATTATATGTTCAAAATACATTAATTTAGTGAATAGTCCCTCCATCCCTAAACCATAGTCCTAAATAGGTGCGGCAGGGGGTTTTAATAAAAGTGGTGAGTGTATTGTGAGTGGCGAAATGATCACACCTTAAAAGTAGTGTTAGTAATGATTAATAAAAGTGGTTGAGTGTATCGTGAGTGGAAAAAGTGGTGAAGCTGTGTGGTAAGGATAAATTAGTTGATATATTGAAAGTAATATGTTGTGGGGTAATATTTGTAAATGGAAAGAGACTATTTTTTGTGGATGTACAAAAATAGCAAAAAAGGACTATTATTTATGGGAGAATAGAGTATATTGTAAGGAGAACACATAGAATGAGGCACAAAAAATAAAATAAAATTTGAAAGTTTGAATTCGGAACTGTCCGAACCGTCTGAAGTGTAAATTAGCATATTGTAATTTATGATGTAATTGACTTATGAATAAGAAACCTATTTATATAATTGCATGATTTCATTTATTTTGTTATATACTTTAAAAAATGGAGGCAAAACCCCATAAACCGAGCCCGTGAACAACACTACTTTGTTCCCCGAGTCCCTACTCTGCCTACTTTACAGTCCCAGTAGGTTTCATAAAACCCATCATCAAACAATTTTTCTTTTCTTCCTGTCTATCATTCCCATCACAGTAACCCATTCACACTTTTTGCACACAACAGCACCACATATCTTCTTCTATTCCTCTTTGTGAAACTCATATGCCATTTCTCTTATTATTTCACACATTTCCAGGTAATAAAAAAAATTCATATGCTATCTTTGATAATCTTTTTCTATAAGTACACTATTTGAGAAAGAATCACTACCATGTGTTTCAACTTTTGGTAGTAGATGGGACCCATGAAAATATATGCTTGCAGTGGCTCACCAGTGATGCCTGCAAAAGAAATATAAGATTACCAAAAAAAACTAGTAAATGTGAAAACTATTATACATAAGACTGAATCCAAAAACGTTAATCCAGAAGCAAAGAACCTTCATATTAAAAATGTGCTTATTTAAGACCTACAAATACTAAAAATGTGCTTATAAAGACCTACAAAGCTTCAGTCAGACGTAAAATATTACATGTTCACATTATTATTTCATAAACTACACTAACAATCATTATACAGGCCATGCCTTGTATAGTACGTATTCTTCTTCATCCCAAGAAGTTAGGAAATGGAGTATGATACATATATTAATTAGCATGTTCATGACTACAGGCCATGCATTGTAAAGTACGTATCTGCGTCCAAAGAAGTTGGGAAGTTGGAACACAATACATATATTGATTAGATAAGGTCGTATGAGTTGTTCTTTCACTCAAGTGAAAATGTACAATGGAGAAACCTGAGTAGATAAAGTCCTTCCCATTGTAGCTGAAACCATGCTTCACAAGGGTTTCACTGATAAATTAGAAAAGGTGAGTGAAAGAAGAGAAAATGAATGAAAATGCAGACATCTGAAGATAAGAAAAAATGGAGATCTTATAAGTAAGCAGCATTTTGCACCTTATAGCCTCAACTTTATCTGCATGACCACTAGGCTCTCCAAATGCACTTCCATAGTGAAACCTACCACAAGAAACGCCAGCCTTGCCACCAAGAAGTTCTATCATCTTCCCGACAGTCATACGGCTGATAGTACACAGCATAATAATGTAGTTATGAAATTGTTAGAGATTCTGATTTTCTATCACCAAGCTATCTACAAAGAAGGTAATCACAATATTCAGTGTAGGATTTAGCATCCTCTAGATATTTGAACATTTTATGGCTCTAATAATAGACCATTATCTCTTCCGAGATAATCACCTCAGATTACCAGACTAAGTGACAAATACACATACAGATGCATATATATATATATATATGTGTGTGTGTGTGTGTGTGTGTGTGTGTGTGTATTCGAACTATATTGTGAAAACTATATTTTCGTGAACACGTGATAAGACTTCAATATCAAAAGTCGAAAAAAGACACTACATTCATAGTGAAACTGCACTCCAAAAAAGTAAAAAAAAAAAATTGTCATAATGGGATTTGAACACTGGTGCGGCATTTATCCAACAAGAAGATGCATCCCCGGTAAATTCCATGAATAATTCGCTACTGATGGGATTCAAACCCAGGTGCTTATTCGCAAATTTCTTATGCATGTGTGCGTGTGTATACAATGAGAAACTGAAGTGCAATAACATATTAGATTCTACAATAAATTAATGATAATTACGACCTACATGTCACTACACCAAATACTATAAAAAGTAACATAAATATATATACACCCATAAATATATATACACATACATAAATATGTGCTTTGGCAATGGATGAACTTGTATACCAAAATTATTGATTTAAGATTTGGGGGAGTGAAAGAATAGTAAACTGGGCTATTACATTTACTTTTCATAAAGCTTAAGTGAAGAGCCCATCCATTTATCCATATCATATTAGGTTAAAAATTAATCCTACACTAGATTACCATTGTGTTTCTTCTTCAGACAGTAACTGCCCTTGAATTAAAAAGAAAAACAAAAAAAATAAAAAAATAATAGTTTAAGAAACGGTATGCCAGGTTCCAGTAGGCAAGCACTTTATTGCACCTTACACCTCAGGAGGCATGACAGACACTGCAACTTTAGTGTGCCTCATGCCTTTGACAGCCTTGTCCCAATTGGTAGCATCCCATTCTTGGGAAAAGCCTAACTTCATGGGGTTTTATTTGAGGATTGAGGTAGGTATACAGCAAGCTCAACTTCAGCAGTCGACACACTCAAGTACAAGATTTTAAATTTCAAGCAGATAGTAATTTCTTACCTTGGAAATCCATGAGGATTCATGATTAAATCGGGACATACTCCACGTTCAGAAAATGGGAAATCTTCCTGCTGAACAATGGTGCCACAAACTCCTTTTTGCCCATGACGGCTACTAAACTTGTCACCAACCTATGTAAAAAAAATTATATCTAATGAAGATATCTGAAGACACTTGAGATTTAAAAAATTATCAGTCTCAAGCCAAACAATTTTACTACCTCTGGTCTACGAGTATGACGAATCATAAATTTGATACATAAGTTGCTATTCTTGTCAGAGCAGAGTGCCACTCTATCCACAACAGGTGTCTCCCCTTCAGGACCTTTGTATGTTTGTTTACTTGACTTATATTGACTGAATTTACCAATATGCAAAATAAGTCTGCATGTTTCAACTGAAGAAATCAAGCCATATTGACTAAGAGCCAAGAATGAACCTATCATTCAGCTTCACAGTGTTGCTGGTACTGCCTCCGCTTTTTGTGTCTATGGGGGACTGCTTGTTGATATAAATATCACGGGGACGAATAATTTCTCCAGGAGCTGCTATTCCATCATCATCCAAAATCTGCACACAGAAGAATATTCAGATGCAAGGTTCCGGATGCTGATTGTCGAAAAATCTAATATTATGTCATAAAATAAGATACTCTACTGGAGACAGGCATATGAACTGAATTCGGAAAAAATTTATGAACTGGTACTGAATCAGATTCAGTATGATTAAGAAAAAGTCCTTCAAGCTCTCAAACCACAGGACAGACTGTGTGTATAGTTTAATTAATTCCAGGACTACTAACATCTTAAAGATCATGCTCAGTTACCTGATTTTAGACCACATTTACTCATAGAGTCATAGGACCTCCCAAATAATCTTTTTCGAGGGATGACAATAAACTACAGAGCATATAGCTTTAACCAACTTTCCTATGCTGCAGTTCAATTTACAGAGCAATCATCATTTGAAGTATACCTGTGTTTGTTCGGCATCATGTCCATCTCTTTGGGGTCTAATAATGCGATCAGATGTGCCATTTGAATACTTCTGGTTAATTGCTACCATTCTGTTGGCCAGAAGACATTCCAAACAAATATTAGAATTGTCTACAGAAAGCACAGGAAAGACACTTTCAACGGATAATTAAAAATTAAATAAGGAAATGGGATGTACTTTTTCATTACAATGCATCGACCAAAACCACGATCCAAGGATGATTTATTCATTACAATTGCATCCTCTATGTCATATCCACTATAGCTCATAACTGCAACACTAGCATTCTGTCCAGCTCCTAGTTTATCATAGGAGACCTGAGAAGATTTCATTAGTTGTGTGCTCACTACTTCCATATTACAAACGGCAATAGGATCCACTAACCAGTTCAATTGTTCGTGTAGTTAGTAACGGTCGTTGTGGATAAACCAAAAGATAGATTAAACTGTCCATCCTACACAACTGCAAGACAAACAATTTCAAGATAGATTGGAGAAGAGAAGATACATAAACAGGAAGAGAGCTCACTAAAAATGAACAGAAACAGAGTACAAAACTGAAATGTCAAATAAATATTAATCAGGAATTCTGACCAATGGTAAGACTTAGAAATATATATTGTTAAGCAAAAGATCATGATGAAGTGTGTGTTTTTAAATGCAAAAATTTCAGGATATAAATTAGAAAATTGGACGTCAGGAGTCCTTAAGCACAATGGGGAGGGATTAGAAGTTTGTGGAGTTCCCAAACATTTATCTCAGTTGACACTAGAGTACATGCTCGGCAGAATGCCCTTGTTTCCTTGCATTAAACACATCCAAAATTGCAATTGGGTATTAAACCTAAACAATGTCCATCATTAATTTATGAAAAAACATGTGTTTGAGAGGTTGAAAACAATTCTCTACTTTCTGAGCAAACAAGGAAACTGTGTCATATATCTCATAGTAACACTTGCCAAACATATAATTGGCACTAT
Source organism: Monilaria moniliformis (assembly GCA_034509125.1). Lineage (NCBI taxonomy): Eukaryota > Viridiplantae > Streptophyta > Magnoliopsida > Caryophyllales > Aizoaceae > Monilaria > Monilaria moniliformis. Next base: position 13,914 of record JAYDZE010028872.1, read on the forward strand.
CATATGATCAAATGAACATGCAAGTGACATTATTTCTAGAATACATATATAATTTCTAACAGTGACAAATAAGATAGAATGCTGCAGACACAAAAGAGTTTTGCACTCTTCTCAGCAGTAGGGGCAATACAGCCCCAAAAAGGTAAAATAATGACACAATCACAGCAAGGGGGAATGAATTTGAAACTCTCTATGTGCTGTTGTGAAGGATACACTAATGAACAATCTTCAATTACGGTTTACAGTATGACAACTACTTTTTACTTCTTTCGTTGAAATAGAAGATGAGACCTGACTTTATTCACATAAAGTGTTGGACAAGCATGTTATCTTTTTCAGGACACAGGTTGGACAATCGTTCTAGTGACAGTGAATAAGTTGCTATAAACAAAACTCTCAGCTTATGAGTTATATTGTTCCAAACTGGATGCCAACAGGAAGCACAACAGTAAGAATCCATATAGAATCAATGAGAAGAGGTGAGATATTTGGTAACACAATCAAAAAAGTAGCCCTAGGGGATGACTATTTTGCAAGAGCCAGTGGAATAATTTAAGATGCCTGGTTCAGAGTGTCTGAGACGCTCCACGGGTACTGGAAGACAAAAGTACCACTAGGTGTTGTTTAAAATATACCAAAAGTTCAACATATGATAATCTTCTCTAGTCCATAGTTTACAGGGATCAATTTAAGCCATATACAAGGAGTTTGATGACCGTGTTACCCAGCAGCAATTGTAATCTACTCACTTATTTCATTTTTTGAACAAGCACCTGGAAAACTGAGCATGACAACTTTCAAGTTAAATAACAACGGCTATCACGATATCTGGCTATTATGTGCCAAAATAACAAAAAAAAGAAAGCCATGTAATATTCTATAAAGCAGTTAGAACACTTAATCCCCAAATTTTAAAGTTTAAACAAATTCTATACAGCTTAACATAACAAGACGAGTCTTGTTAAGTAACTTGCCTGATTATATGCAATATTGCCCATAGCTTGCTTCCCCATAGCACACTTCAAAATGTAGCAATACACACAATTATTAGATAAGAAACTTGGGGAAGTTCAAGGTACACCACACCCCACCCAAAAGAAAATGATAGAAAGAAAGAAAAGTACCTGATATGTATTTCTTGGTGACTGGTTATGATGAGGATAAGGAATCAACCCGGCACACACGCCCAATATGGTAAAAGGCTCTATTTCAATATGGGTCGTCTCTTCTTTAGCATTCTCTTCATATAAGGCAATCTAACAATGATGTATATGGTAAGACATGCTACAATGGGGAATCTAATAGCTGAAACAAATCTAATTATAAGAGACAGGTGCGCACCAAAGCATTGTTCTCCTCATTTACATCAAGGTATTCAATCAAGCCTTCTTTCAGGAAACTCTGAAAGGTGCGGACTCCATCCTTCACACAAACAAATTTTTTAGCATAGTGATCGAAATAACATGAGAAATATACAGAGCATCCGTTGGTGTTACCCTCAGCTCCTTCATATGGTGCTCCTTAATTCTTGATACACCTTTGTCGGCAATTACAAGTGGACGACAAACACGACTACCATCGGAAGCAAGGTAAACACAGCGCTGCAAGAGCATATATTCTATTGATCATACAGTAGTACTTGTTAAAATTTAGAATGCTAATACTTTTTCAGAATGATAAAGATTTCTTATGTGATCAACACATAAGAAATCTTCTCTGGCACATTTTGGGAACACAATTTAACCTAACAGAATATTCACAATTAATGATTTGGAAACTCTTTCAGCCACAAAATGTATGAATGAGTAGTAGCTATTTCAAATAAAATTTCTTTAATTCTACAGAGAAAATTCAAAGATAGAAACAAAGGCTTTTAAGCATTTATATTTCATTTTTATGCATTCGCGACAAAGGCTTCTTAAGTTTATGAAACAACAGCTTAAGAGATAAAGATGAACCAGAGCTCAATGATAAAGTACAATTGACAGCTAGATCAACATCAGGATGGTGAGTTCTCATGTATATTGACTTGGGTTCGAAAGGATAAAGACTAACCTGCTTTTCGTTCACAAAAATGCTTACAAACTCGCCAATTTTCCCAGCTCTTCGCAATTTTCTCATTGAATTGGCGAATTTCTGATAAAGAGAGTGAAATATAAAAATTAGCACCAAAAGGTGAAAAAAGGTTAAGACAATATGTCCGGTTGAACATAGCAAAAAAGGACTTTCTGCTTGTAGAATCATACTTGTGGCCTCCTGTGCTTGCCAAGAATAAGTCCATTGAATATAATCAAATACGAATTTGGCATGTGAAGTTCTTCAGCAGAAAGCAATTCCAAGTCTTCCACCCCAAGAGTGTAGCACTATCACATGAACATGCATGTGTTATCAAGTTATGGCACCATCAGGATAGTTTGGAACATAAAGCCAACAATCTCATTGGCATCCAACAACAGCAGTATGGAAGCAAAGTTGACATATTGCAATGAGCTTAGTTTCCAATGTGCAGGAGAAAAATAGAAGCATGTAAAGAAGACATAGATTTTGACTTAACCATTTAGTGTGTGCCTCTTACTTATCAAATCCTTCAATTTCTTTGACCTAAAAATTAGATCAAAATCATGCTTTTCTCCTTTTACTTCGAAGTTTATTCTAATTAGAGAGCAAGAATCTTTCTCCACTTCCCAGGAAGAGATGATTAAAGAGAAAAATTGTAGCAAAATAGTTGCATTTTATGTGTTGACATATTCTGTGTGCATTTAAGTAACTACCTACAAGTAACAAATATACCAAATTTCAAATCAATAGACTTATGCTTGAAAGAAATGTCTCAGAGACATCTGCCTAAAATATATTCTAAAATAGAATTTTGATCACTGTAAAACTAATTTTTAATAATTCTGGGTTCTGTCACCATATAATTTGTTAAGTTTAGGGTAGTAGTGCTAGCCTGGGCATTTACAAGCTACATCAATTTTCAGAAACAAAATTATCTCCTCAATCAATGACAATTCAAAATGCAAGACACTTCATAAGTCAGGGACTGTAGATACCACTAGATCCTATAAATTATTTCACATCTAAGGCACTGAAGGATAATTTATTTATCATTGTTTACGTGGGGTCTGAAAATAATGTGGTCTTTGGCAACAATAAATTCAAAACTGAATCACAGGTCAAATTAAAGCTGAGTGCTGAGTACCAGAGAAATGAGAGGGCCTTCATCTTCATCAGTTGTAACATGTGTCATCAGTGCCAGATTCTTCACCAACCCACAAGCTTCACCTTCTGGAGTATCACAAGGGCACAACATTCCCCACTGCAAATGAAGTGGTTCAGTGTATCAAACACGACATTAGATGATCAAAATAAAGAATGACCCTAAGAATGTTATCAGTTCACCTGGCTGGGCTGTAAAGCTCTAGGGCCACTGACTTTTCTAGATTTTTCAAATTGCGGAGAGATCTTTGTCATGTGCCCTACAGTTCCTATGTATGAGAGTCTAGCTACAACCTGCAAAAAAAAGCCAAAGAAACAAAGAAATCAATATTAGTTACTATCACTTGAGAGGAAGAGGGATAAACATCCAATGTCATACACACCTGTGTCATGCCTTTCCTGTTCATCTTGAATCTTTTGAGATCCCAATTTCCGGTAGAAAGAGCTCTTTCTAGACCATTAGTAATGCAGTCATTCTTTATATGCTGGAAGCACACAATACAAAATTATCAAATGAATAAAAGAGGAAATCGGTTCAGATGTGAACTTTGTTGTAGTAATTGTGGGCATAATAATGATATTTACAACAAGTTTGCGTTAACGGAAACAAGCGGAACAGACAGTAGAGGAAAATGGATCGATTGGAATAGGAAATCTCCCAACTAGCAAAAGGACAATAGAGAGACGGGAGGTAGAGTGCTAAGTCCACCAAACAGAAGAAAGTGAAACAGGGAATGCAGAGCAAAAGGGAGGGAGAAGAGAGATTCTTTACTTTAGGTAGTAGTGGGCATCTATCTTACAGAGACAGGTTTTCCTAGCTTGCTGCCTGGCATTTATTGACCCCCACACCCCCCCCCCCCCGATTAAACAGACCAAACGGGTGGAGAAATTAGCTCCAGAAAAGATAAAATTCATCTGACAAGGATTGGGATCACATACGTGAATATGGGTAATGTTTATCAGATTTCAGCATGGTTTTCCTTTTGTTAATTCTGGGCATGGCTTAATGAAAGCAATTATATGAGATAAAGCATAACTGTGCAAATGAACACCATCAGTTGTCTAACTCGTGCAGCTTCATACCTCCTATTAAGGTATGCATGAACATTAGATGCATATAATGGTTGAAAATTAAAAGTTAAGTTTTAAACCTTTTCTCACCACTTTTTTACAATGTAATGATATCTTAACTAAAGCCAGTAGGACAAACCTGGGAAATGTCAAACCGAGAAGAGCGACCTGCCTTACTCAGGAGGGCTTCAATCTTTTGATGGGCCATTTCATTCATTGTCTTGAATAAGTCCTAGAATACAAAGCAAAGAAAGAGCATTTACCAGATTTATCACATAAATGGAATATTTTAAAGATAGGACCACTTACATACCTCAAAAAGTAGTGCTAGCAATTGGCCAGATAGCTCCAGTCTTTTATTGCCCACATAATCCTGAAATGATGAACAAATGACAATACTAAAAAATGGCACAAAAAGAAATATAGAGGTTCTTCTGAAATAGAACATACTATTGAACAATAATATAAAGGTTACAACAAATAGATTACCGCTCCAACATAACAAAGAAAAACAGAAAAGAAAGATGGTTAGAGTCCAGTCCCTAACAATGTGTGATACAAACAACTAAACAAGAAATAGAAAAATATTGATTGCTCCTCTGGGTTAGTTGGTCCTCTAAAGATTATCACAATAAATTGCTCAAGAAGTCTCTAAGAAAATGTCCAAAGGAGTGCACGAGAGGTTGATAATATGAGCCTAAATATGCACTGATATCTCTCGATGATTAAATGTTTGAGCAAAGATAGAATATCCAATCTAGTAATCAGAATTGAAGTTAAAATATGATAGCCGAAGACTGAATAATTTATCCCCCCCCCCCTCAAACTAGTAGAACAGAAAACGGAGCATCTTGTTGGCTACCAAGATTTCTTCTCTTGCTGCCAGGAATTTCGTGGCAGTAACTAGGATACAATAACGTTGAATGCAACTGAGCATTGTCTCTCACAACTAGAAAGCTTAAGTTAGTCAAAACCATAAGACTCTGTAAATTGATGGTCATTACGTAAAGAAATACTAAGCTCAAGTAGCAGGGATGGATAGAGTACCTTATCATCCAATGTATCCTTGTTTAAGATTGCTTCCATCATGCGTCTCAACATTACAGCAACATATATGCATTTTGGACGTAAATTGTTTTCATGCACCTGTGAGAGGTATGGAGGCGGGTGGGTCTCATATTAGTATATTTAATAAGTCAATGGCAAAAGAACCTTCAAATGAACTTACAGGAACGTTTGCAAGAAATGTTTCCTGAAGAATTTTTAGAGCACGCCCTTCCTGTATGGCAAAAGAAGAATCTAGAAGTTTTAAAATTTAAAGAAAAAAAATTGTTGGCAAAAGTAGGATTAAGATATGACTAAGCCAACCTTCACTACTGGTGTATAATATTGGGACTTCTGAACCTACAACAGTAAACAATAACATCAGTGCTAAATATCCTGAGATAATACATTTAGGGGGCGTTTACTTTGAGTAATAGCATAAATTGATAAAATATAGGATTTAGTATTTGAAGGATAAGATGGTCAAAAAAGTTCAAAAATAATCAATCTATCAAGTAAATGATAGATTAGCTTCAATTATTTTTATCTATCCATCCTATCATTCAGAGTCAACGCTCCCTTAATAAAGGAGTAATCAATTACATGGCACTCATAAATACCAAATACAAGTAAGCTACAACAATGCCCTAGGGTTTACAATGTCACACCTTCAAGTTCTAATTTTCAAGACTTTGGTTTACGTGCAATACATGACTATGAATGTATAATGTACATACATCATACATGCATATGGGGCACTATATTCTGTTTTTACAACATCTGCCATCATTAACAATCAATAGTATTTATATCTATCTACAACTCTAGAATGAACCACCAGCTAGATGAACCACTAAGATTAGAACAATTAAGGTGTGTCAAGGCAATTCGCATATTGATATTCATCTTGTTATGTTACAAACTTTAGTAAATACCCAAAGGTTCTCTAAGAAGATCTCAAAGAAAAGAAAAGAAAAGAAAAGAAAAGAAAAGAAAATAAAATAAAATAAAATAAAACGAAAGGCTCTTCAAAAGAATAAAAAAGACATTGCATCGGAATAGCTTGCAGTATAGCTTCTTCAAGAGCTTATTATGTTGCAAACATAATTCATATGAAATAATCAATCCAGACATTGGCAGTTTCATACTCTAACTCATTCATATAAGTGCTTCCTCATTTTTATATAGCGATAGCCTATCAGTTCAGATTTTTCTCTTCTCAGTTTTTCCGGAAAAGAAAAGAAACAAATGAACACTTCAGAGATCAAAACCTTCCGCTCAAGAAATTCCAGGGCCTGATATTTTGTATGTACAGCTTCCTTCACACAATCCTGAAATCAAGATACGATACTTGTCTAAGTAAAGATACAAACAACATTACTGTGCATTGAGACGCTTAGTAGTTAAGGCTTGTAGAGCCCCTTTATGTTGCATTGGAAACAATCCAGGCTCTCATTTAAGAGGTACATCAGAGTCTTATTAAGCTAAGAAAGACCAGAATTATCACAAGAGTACTTCAGTCTATACCTCAATTGAAGGCAATAACAATTCACTATATCGAGGGTCTCTTCCAATCATCTGGACAACCTCCTGATCACTTTCCATACCCATAGCTTTCAGGACTATCATAATGGGAACCTAGAAATATGAATTAGGAAGCACAACACACAATAAGATACAGAAATTTCAAATGGTGGCAGGGCAGGGATAGACAAAGAGCAAAGCCAACCTTGCTTGTAAACCCACTCAGGTAAAGATATATCTTCTCCTTCTCAATTCTTATGATAGTCTTACTTTTCCTTGTCTCTGAACTGCTTGTAACAGATGCTTGCACACTGAAATGAAAAGGAGCTAGGAATTCAGTCAGAGAATGCAACAATCACAAGATGGAAATGAAAGTTATCACAAAGCTCAGTTGTTCTGCTTTTCCTAGACTTTTCTTAATGCAGCCACCAGGTTATGTTATCTCATTTAACTATTTTTCACAACATCCAAAAATAAATTCCCCATGATAACAAAGTACTTCAAAATATGTGATTAGTCAATGCCATTAACAAGCACTGAGAATCTATGCTGATTTCTGTGGAAGCAGCTAAGAGCAGTCCGCTGCCAAGATCTATTTCCCTTTCTAACTTGACCGCTTTTGTCTCAAGTCAAGTATATGATAAAAAGGGTGGAACGGATGGGTATCAAGTCTTATTCCATATATGATTCAATGAATTGGAATTTTCTTGTTCGACTGATGGAATTGAGCATCCTGAACCTTGCAACAAGATCCCATTCTCCAATATACAGGGACTCTTCTAGCTATTATCCCTGTGTTAACTTCTTAGGGGAATCTGAAACGTTATGCTTTTTGCTTTAAACAACTAAACTGTGCATTCATAAACTATTGGTGCTTTAAGAAAGATAACTTTCAAACATCTCACCATCTCCCCCTCAAAGAAAAAAAAATCTCACCATCCTTTTTTATCAGTATCAATGATTATTCTGTTCTTTGAAAGTTGTTCTTGCATCAAAATCACCTGGAAGAATAGATAGAAAATAAACACAGTTAAAAACTTGATGCTCATGGAAAAATACAATGTAGGCATGAGCTGAAATAAATATAAAGAAGTATAAAGTTTGTCCACCCTAACAAAGCACAACCTACGGTCCTAACCACCTAATGAGTAACCTAAGAAAATTTGTTCAGTTGGATAACTCAGACTAGAGAGCCACTCTATCACTTTGCCTACAGGGTCCAACCAGATTACTGCAACCAGCCCTAGTTCCACGGCCGCCACACAGACAGCCCCACAAATTATTGTTGGCAACTTACAAGGGGCACAAACACTCTGCATTAATGAACTATGCCAGCCACTTCATTATCAAATGCTAATGGCATATAAAACCACTTGCTGTCCACTGTATTTATCTTTTTGGGGATGCATTGCCATAGACACCATGATTAGATATCTTAGCATAAAAGACTATGACATTGCAGTACCAGCTGGGAAACATTAAGGAACTTTTTTTCTCTCATATTGCATAGTATCAAAGAACTAATTTATGCATAAACTTCTCATGTGTCAAAAAGAAGCTGAATGGTTTTCATATATGAGTGAACTCTGCACAAGTGAACCAAGAAGGTAAAAAGTAAGTACCAAACTTATGTTAGTAACACATTCATTCCATACCAGAATCAGAAGTTCAATCATCATTACAAATTGTTCAGTGTAAACAGTTTTCATTTTAAGGAACTAGTTCAATCCAAATACAGCATCCCTCGTGTATTATTGGTTATCACAGTATTCATATCAGAGTTTCACAATTAAAAGTTCACAATCAAAACGGCCATTACTTGATAGAGTCAAGTGACACTAGAAAACGAAATAATGCAACAAAAACAAAAGAGCAAGTATTATTGGAAACTGAATTGGAAAGAAACAATCAAATAGGCAAATAACAATGCCTCAAACCAAATCTCCAAAAACTAAATAGCTTGGCTCCTATCATCCTACTTAAGAACCCTAAGACTCTCTAGCATATCAGTCTCAAAAAAATAACTGACTCAAGTAAATAAACTATATAAACAAATAAGTCCTTAGCCACGGTCACACGAAGGTGATAGACACAAACCCAACGATTCATGTCATTACTGGTCTACTTGTCATCAAGAGAGAAAAGCCATGATGTGATAAGAAATGTCACCTTCTCTGTCCCTTTAACTACGAAATATCCTCCAGGATCAAGTGGGCATTCACCTAAGAAACAGATGCACTCATTATAATGAAGGGGGAAAAGCACCACCGAAGAAGTAAGGAAATAGTTCCTGCTCTCTGATATAATATGGAATAAATAAAAAAGATAAATTGCAAAACCATTGGATATACCATATCTGGCAAGTTCTTCTTCATCCTTCCCATACAATACGCAACAACAACTTTTTAGCATGATAGGCAATCTCCCAATAATGACATCTTTCTGGAAAATTTAGCTCAAATAGTGAGTGTGCATATAGTGTTAGTCCAAATATCACATTTCACAATTATAAAGCGTGAAATCACCTTCGATTGAATTCGGTTTCCATCGTAGTTTCCATTCGTATATTCTATGGTCACGTATATTGGAGCTGCATAGCTGAAAAAAATGCATACTTTAAGAAGTGTGGTATGTTCTAAAGTCAGTTGGCTTTAAAGTTGTGAAAAAGCATATCAAAAGAATATCTTAAATTAGCTCCTTCAATTATTGAAAGGTGCATAGATGATGAAACGATGGAGCAAAAGAGAACCTTGGATGCTACTTTCAAGTTTCATATGAGCAATTAATAGTGCACATGATTATGTCGCAGCAATGAAAAGGCAGCTCCGAGGTGTAATAGTTGAGTAATTGAGCTTGTTGCCTAAAAATCATTACATAAGGAACCTTATATTTCATATTCTCTGCATAAACTTTTAGTGATGAGCTACAAGCTGAATAGCAAAAGGAAGATTATGATAACTTGTTCTTTGTGACTAATAACAAACCTATCACTCTCACCCTCTCCTAATTTCCCAAAAGTTTCATACGGGAGCACATCTTTTCTATTATGTTGCAAGAAAAGACTAAGAAGTATCTTTGAGAAGATGCAACTTCCTAACATAGCATTTGATACTTCTTGTACATAAAACTACCTTTTATATGAACACAAAACCTTATGTTTTATCATGTCTTTTTATAGAAAATGAGGGATGTTTTAAGGCTCATATAGCTATTTAACTGTCATGTCAGAAGTTGAAGTTTACACAGATCTAAACGCTTAAAAAATATGCAGCAGATTAGTGACTTTGATGGTTCCTTGCACCAGTTCCAACACATATTGATAGTCGTACATATGAGATAGAAAATTGCAACACTGGGAACTCACGTGATGTCGTAGAGACGGCACTTCTGGGGATTAAGAAGATCAGTGACCGTGTCACCCATCATTGATGGTTGACCAATGCGCACACTTTTGTATCTGCAACAAAGTTAATGAAAAAATATTGTTAAATATAATGTAAAGAAGAAAATTTCTAGTGAATCTATATACTAATATGCATAGCTTAGCTCCACGAAGCACAATGCAAATAAAACTACCGAATATGAACTCTTTCACCTCAAATAAATATTAGAGTCTCGGCTATAGGTGATGAGATTATTGGCTTGAACAATCTTTTTCATCCCCGTCCGTACAAAGAAATTAAAGGAGTCCAAATGTTGTTTGACGAGACCTCTCACCTACATATGCGCATAAACCAGCAGTCAAAACTTCAGTGAACAAATAATTCCTTCAAAAGTAATTTAATGAGTCGAAATGTTGTTTCACGAGCCATCTCACAAGGAGTTACCAAGCATATTCCGCGTTATTTAACAGCATCCTACTTGTACTATGTTTTATGCACAGCTAGTATAAAATAATTATAAACAAAACAAGTGATATTCTATGAGTTGAAAATGCAAGAAAAAGGAAATTCAGAAATATTTTCAACCGGAGGAATCATCAATAATTGAACAGCAGGTCATTATCAAAATGAATACTTTCACATATTTTAGGAATTTGTAAAATGAGGGGTAAAAGAACAAACAAACAAACCCATATTCTGCTAAATCATTCATATTTTTATGAACCTAGATACCTGGCTTCCTCATATATATGGGGGAGAGGTGCCATTCAATTAGGAGAATTTAAAATAAATAAATACATAAATAAATAAATAACATCAACAACGAACATAAACAATGACATAAAATATCATACCTTCAAGAATTCAGGGACTAATTGGAACTTGTCGACGGCACTCTTCACCGGGGCGGCAAGAGCTTGTTTGTCAATTTCCAGTCTAGTTACACAAATTAAAGTGATCATATTGAAAAATGTCCATCATAATAGCAAAGCACCTGGTGCGGACAAGAAGCATTTGCACCTATATACTCGTGGATGAATACATAGGTTGTATATCAACTGCTTACATACATAAGTTAGACATATATACATATATTAACTAAATATTCATACCCTTTCTCCTGTAAACCATTGAACAAATCTGGGTCGTCTTCTCTCACTACCATCTCGTACTTCTTGATACCCAGAGAGGAAGCAGTGAGTGTTCGATCGGTTTTGGCCTGAAAAATAAACAAACCGAATTTATCGGATTTTTCTGAAAAGTAACCAAACCCAGCCGAATTTTTATTCAGTTTCTCCAATTCACCAAACTTGATTTCAATCCACAATCGACAATTAATAAAATTCTAGGCATTCAGAAAATATATCATTTCTAATCAACACCAAACAAATTAAGAATTTGCAATCTTCAAACAAAACATTACAAAAATCCATCACCAACAAGAGAAGAAATATTACAATATTCTCAGTACAACAAATAACTAACAACAAACACGAACTTAATCAATAATACAACAACTCACTAACGATAAACATGAAAATAATCAAAAGTTAACATCTTGCAACAAATAATAAAACTTGCTTAATCCATTGAAGCTTCTAATGCTCAATTTTAATGTAAGGTTAAGCTTATGAATGATTGAAGTATTTTGTAAAAATAAATTCTCTTTAAAATTCCTTTTGAAGGCAAATAAATAACATTGCATTATACTAACTCAGGCGCAAATTCTTTTGAAAATCTATAGAATATTAAGGACAAAGTGAGCTATGCCCTCTCGTGATTCTTTTAAATTGACCGGACATCACGTGATTTTGTTGTATATTGTATGGCCAAATATAGAACAAAACTTCAAAAGTTAAAAATGAAGTAAATAGCAGAACACAATTTCATCAAATTTATTTTGATCATGACTACAACAATTTATTATGTTTACCTAACGACTGACGACAGGGTTGGAAGACTCTCGATAGTATCTGCAGCTCGGACGCTGCTCTCTCCTCTTAGTACCGAGTACCAATACTGGCGATGGCGCGTGAGGGTGGAGACGACGGCGGCGTGAGGGTGGCGATGGTGGATGGCGGCTGGCGAGAAGAACTTTCGGTTTTGTGAGGAATCAGTTCATACTTAATGGAGGGAGTGGGAAATAAAGCTCATAAACCCAAAACCCAAACCAAAAAACCCAATAACCAAAATCCAAAAGGCTTTATTAGATTCGATTTCTCGTCATCACTTGTGTACTTTTATTTTTTTTATAGCATATGAAGTGAAAGTCTTTTTACAAATTATTATTTTATTAATTCAATTTAATCAAATTAAATTGATGATATATTTAAAATTATATTAATTCAAACTACTTTCACCACAAGAATTCATTTGATGAAGTTTCATTAAAAAATTGATGTGTATTGAAAATTTTAGAAAAAAAAAATACTATGTAAATTTGACATATGGTGAAGGTTTAATGTGATGCATTTGTAGTTAATAGTATATAGAAAAAATTTAATAATTATATAGTACAATTCTTTTAAATTAATAGATAAAATATAGTCTATATACCACACATGTAATTCGAGCATCATTCGGAGTTGTAAGACCAAATCATCATATGGAACTCGAAATTGCGATATCTAACTTTTGAATATCGCACTTTCAAGCATCATCTTATGTAGACCTTGAAATATCGCATTTAACTTATGAGCGTCGGAGCTTTGAGTATCATTATCTAGAGTTCGAAAGATTATAACTGACTATGAGCCTCATATAATTTGGAGTTTGATATATCATCTCTAATTTTTAAGTATCATTTCGTTTGGAGCTTCAAATACCAAAACTGACTTCTGTCGGCATTCTATATGGAGTTTAATTGGCAACATTTGATTTTTAAGCATCATCTTGTATGGATTTTAAAATATCATAGCTAAATTCTCCAAAAAATATCATAGCTAAATTATGAACATTATTCCGTCTGTAGCTTGAAAGTCGATAACTAAGATATGAGTATTATTTCGTTGGAAACTTAACTCACCACATCTAATTTTTTATTTGAGGTGAGCAAATTACCCGAAATTCGAATATTTGTACCGAACCAAACTGAAAATTAAAATTTGGTTCAATTTTTCAAATTTCGATTCAGTTCGGTTTAGATTTTGGCGAATTTCAAAAAAATTAAACTGAAAATTGAATGTTCGCCCTTATTTCTTATTAGGGATAATTGCCATTTAAATCATAATTTTTCGTTGACTTCTGGTCAATCTCATAACTTTTAAAACTGGAACATAAAATCATAACTTTT
>JAYDZE010028983.1:0-27446 GCA_034509125.1 Monilaria moniliformis
TAATAATAATAATAATAATAATAATAATAATAATAATAATAATAATAATAATAATAATAATAATAATAATAAATTGTAAGACCATTCCGAGCGATTCGAATGATATCTGCATGCATTATCGAGTCAGACGATTGTCATGACATAATTGTGACTCATCGTATACGATTATTCACAAATTTTTCTAACTTTGGCAATTGTAGTTAAAATACTAATTTTTGTGGAGATGACTAGATATTTTGCTCTAATTTTAGTTACATTTCTTTTCGTGATCATATCTTTTATTATAAAATCTTGGTAAACAACGTCAGAAAGCCATGCGGGGCAAGTACCCTTCCATGTGACTTTCGAAGAGATATTACGTGCAAATTGCGCTAAACAATGCGCGGCCCGATTGGCACTACGGAACATATGAAAGACCCCTACCAACATATATTTTCTTGCCATCTGCATAATGTCGACAAACTCCTCCGGGAGGAAGCTGCTCTCTTCCGATTCGTCTACCATGACACGAGCAGCGAGTATCGAGTCTGTATAAATTTTGATTGGCACTACCTGTTCTTCCATCGCGAACATAATCCCATTAACAATGGCCATCACCTCGGCAATCATGACATTTGAGCGGGGCTGTGTTCGTCGGGACATCGCGCATATAAACTTACCTTGCCCATCTCGAATAATCGCTCCCATGCCAAATGCATTTGTGTCTGGACTAAAAAGCACATCGACGTCCACTCTAAATCGCCCCATCGGTGGTTTGCTCCATTTTTTCTCCCCACATAGAATACCAAGATTAGGGCGTGTCCTATAAGTTCTCATCATCCGATAATTCTCTTCCCACATCCCACGGCTATCCTCCGCGTGCGGCTTCCTCGCTGTATCCTTTTCGTCATGTATTAGGCTGCACACATAACCCCAGATCTGCCATGCCAAAGTACACCATACTTCATACTCCTCTGCACCCCATCTTGTTCGCACCGCTTGTGCTATTTTTGCCGCCTCCGCCATTTCACCGTCTTTGATTGTCGCCCAAAGACCACTGGCTTTCCATATATCTTTTACTCGCGGGCAGAAAAATATGGCGTGAGTAGACGAGGCCCATATATCCCTACACAGACCACAGATCCCCGAAACCGGAACATGGTGTGCTCGCAGTTTACCGGAAGTAGGTATGAAGTTGCGAAACAATCGCCAAAGGAAGATCTTTGTTCTTGGCACGATAGAAAGTTTCCAGATATGTTTACCCCACCATGCCGTCTCTTTCGTACTTGTGTGCGGAGACTGATCATAATGTCCCATGAATAATTTATATGCCGATTTAACTGTAAAGAGGCCATTGTTTTCATACGCCCACCACCGCTCATCCTTTGTCGAGAATTCACCGATAGGTGTATTGAGAATCGCAAGGGATTCATGTGGTAGCATGTACTTGGTTATCAACCTTTCGTTCCACGTTCCATTTTCCGTCATTAGCTCACTGACTGTCCTCTCTTCCTGCCGCCATGCTTCCTTGCCTTTGACACGGCCCTCCTGAAGCCCTGCCACCCATCTTTCGCCGTATACCTGGATGCCTCGTCCATCACCCACTCTCCAACTGAAACCTCGTTCCACCATATCTTTGCTGCTAATAATGGATTTCCAGATATATGAGTCATGTGCTTTTGTTTCGGCCATACTAAATAGAATTTTTTAGAGATTTGTTTTGTATTAGAACTTGTATCCTACAAAGCATGCTTTAGATCTGCTTAGTTTTGCAAAACATTATTTCTTTTTATTTATGAGAATAAAATTATTTTATCATTGGTTTACCTTTTATATTCCATTGATCATATATTTGCAAACAATCTATCTTTTATATTGTAAACTTTTAGTGAATTTAAGATCACAAAAGATCACACGGTCAATTTCTTATAGAAAAGTAAGTCCACAATCCAAATAGATCTAGATAATCTATTGTGAAATGATGTAGTATTAGACTAATGTTATGTTTGTTTAGCTAACAAATGATAACAATGCACTTGTTGCATTAAAAGAAAAAAAAATATCACAATAAAATAAGTTTTTCTAGCTGATAGTGAGGAACGAGGTTTCGGAGATTGTTATTTCACAATCTGTATAAATAACATTGAGTATATGTGGCTGATTATGCATTGTTTTGAAGTATTAGAAAATAATTTTTCATAATCCAGTACATTGGTACGTTGGGCAGCGGTGATTGGTTTGTGGGAAGTACTAGAGTTTAATTGTATAGAATCGTATCTCTGGCGAGCTCGAATTAATGATACCTCCTTGAGAAGTTCAGAAAAGATTATTATACAAACCTGACCGATTGGATTTATTTCCAGTATAACAATAAATGTTTGAGTTGTTCCACTCTAAGAAAATATATTAATTAATTAAAATTGTCATGAAATCTAAATTAATTAATGGGTTGAGATCTTAAATATGAGAAATAAGTAATTAAAATGAGTCATATTCTTAATATGGATTAGGCTGGGCAGTGCAATATTTAATGGAATGAATAAATATTAATATATTTAATTAAGTTGAGCCCCGACTTAATAGAATTAAAGCCATTATGAGGCCATGTCCTAATTCTCCTAAAAATTTCAGTGCTCGACAGTTATACTGATCACGTGGGACACGTAAGTCTCGTCCATAAATCTCGTTTCTTACCATAACAAGATGTGAATTAAATGACACAATCATCTTATCAATTATAATATGTCCATATTAAATTAGAACTTATTAATCTCTAGCTAAAATTTATTAATATCTAATTAAAGTTTATTAAATATATTAAAAAATTAGTTAGAGATTAATATATTCTAATTTAATATGGATTAAGCCTAATTGAGTATAATTAGATTGGATCGACATATTTTTGGATACACACGATTCTATCCCCATTTAAAAAGAGTAGGACTTCTGTGTTTATGGTCATACTATAGTTATATCCTTTAAATTAGAGATGATTGCATATGTAATCCCAACTTTTGGAAAAATTATTGCAAATTCAGCTGAAACTTTGAACTGTATTAATTAAGACTCAATGTTCCATTTTGTACTAAATTAGACCGATTGTATTTTTTTAGTATGTATTTGAATATGAAATGTAAACACTCATGTGATATTGAAATTCAAAATTGATTATTTCGAAACCATAATTTAGATTGTCATCTTTTATTGTCAATCCACACAATGAGTTTCCAAAACCTTCAATTAATTTTGAATTTCAACATCGATGTTGCCAAAACCCTTATTCCAAGCATATGCTAAAAAAAAGTATAACCTAATTTGATACAATTTGTAGAGTTTGATTTATTTGCAATGATTCAAAACCTGGGTCAAATTCCAATTAGCCCAAAGTTTGGGATTCAATACAATTATCTCCTTTAAGTAATAATTAAACTCCTTGATATTGTGATTGTGACTTATCATGTTATTTCAAAAGTAGAATATTAGAACTTTATTGTAATTCATATAGATTGAATTGTTAATTAGAGTGGATAACGATATTGAGTAAGGTCATTGTCAAATCTAGGCTAGGGTAGGCCTTTACTTGTGAGAGAAGAGAAAACAGTTTAGCAAGTAAACGTTGATGCCAAATCCTTCCAAATGAGTTGATATTCGTGTTTTAAAAGTCAATAATTTTTATTTAGTATTAAATCAAACTTTTTTAATTTAAGGAAATGTTAATTCTCACATCCATACGTGACACGTGTATATCAGACTTTAGTTACTCAACCCCAAGAGAAAGAAAAAAAAAGTTTTCCTTATTTTTTTAGAAAAATAAAGAATAAACAGAAATTATATCCATGTTTAGGCAATTAGATGTTTTTTTGTAAGATGCCAAAGGCAAGTCAGATCTGATTCATAATCAGAAGAACCCAACTACTTCAACTACAGATGAAACTTTGACGACCAAAATATCTCATTCTTATATGATTTAGCAAAAATAGCTAAATAGTTTATTAAACGATAAATATACAGAAATGTCCACAACAAATTTACCGCCTGGAATAAATAACAATAAGTACTACTTCACACTCATATTAATTTACCATTTAATTGTTGATCATATTTAATAATATAATTTTATGTCACAAATAAAAATAGACAGCAAATTGGTATATGTGCCAAAAATGATCCATACTTTACTATTTGACTAAATTATTATACAGTGAAAATGAAATATATTACCACCAAGCTATTTGATATAAATAAATATAATATTAGTAATAACAAAAACAAGACATCTAGAAAAACTATAAAAAATGAAGAGAAAGAGAGGATTAATTCTTCAAACTTTCTTTACTAATCGGCCAGCCAATAACTACACATCTATATTTCCACTATCCAAAAGGTTAAACGGTCATTTCCCACCACTGAAGTGCAGACCGTAAAAAATGGTGAAACTTTTCCCTCGGGAAAGAATGTGAAATTCCCTAATCGCCCTTGTCTTGGAAAGGAATCCCGGTAAAGGAAACCCTACCAAAACCCAAATGCCCCAACTCATACAACTCTATCCACATGTCTTCCCCTTTCAACTCAGCCCCAAATTCGTCATTTAACAACTCATCGCCCATATTTACCACGATCTCCGACGTCGTCATCTCCCGTACCCCATCCCCGCCGCCGCCGCGGCTCTTCCGCTGCTTCTCCTCCAGGCGGCGCCTCCTCTCGCGGCGGCGGCCGAGGCACCTCCGCGCCACCGCCCACGGCAGCTTCACGAACGCCAGCGTCAGGATGTTGACCACCGCGCACGGGCAGCAACAGACGGCGACGCAGTCCGCGATCACGCCAGCAGTGCACGACTGGCACGATCTCCCCGTGCACGAGGCGCCGTCGTCCTCCTCCGCGGAATGCCGGCTCCGGCATCGGCTCACGGCGGCGGCGCTCGATGAGGAGGAGGAGGATGGCGGGGATGTGTTGCGATCGCACATTTTCGGTTTCTCTCTCTCGCTCTCGCTCTAAAATTGGACGCCGATTCCTGCGAGGACAACAGATTCCACGCGCATTTACACCACCGCAAAAGTTTTCACGCTAAAAACAAAATGTTTTTTTTTACTCTATGATTTCTGCTGTAAAAAGAGAAATTGAGAGACGTTTTCTTTTTGTTTTTCTTTTTGTTACTGTAGTAGAACAGTGCCGCGTAAAGGAAAATAAAAACCCTTTCATTTCTGTACATGAAATTGTACATATATATATGATGCATAAATTACTTACTAGCTATAATATTACTTTATATTAAGACAGTAAAAAAACAACAGGTGAAACCACGGTAAGTTGTAGACAAATAATAAAAGTATATATATATAACAACAGCTAATTTGACATCCTAACACGGTCTTAGTATAAAATAACATCATACCATAAAAGAGAAATTAAAGAATTTGAAGCTGCCCTTTATAGCTTACACTATGATCTTAAATTCGACTTGGGCCAAACTCAATACTTTAATGATTAACTTTCTTTTGAAGAAATATAATCCGAATGAGTCCTTAATCAATGCTCTTGATTACAATAAAGTTTACAAACATGAGCAATCGAAGCAATGAAAATATCTCTAATGAGAATATTTTAGGTATATGGAAATAAATTATTTATCCAAGATTGAGTTAATTAGAAATAAAATAATGAAAAACGAAAGAGAGTGGTTTTCCCATGCAATTATTCTTACAATTCCAAAGAGGTGCAGAGATCCCATGTATTTAGTGTTGCAAGAGTTGAAAGACTTGCTCAAATAAGAAACGCAAATCACAGACGCAGAGGGGAGCGCGTGCGACGCACGACCAGAAATAACATAGTACTATAGCTAGGCGAGCACAGAAACTAGCTTAGGTAGCCCTACCTGAGGAAATATCAGACTGCTTTCTGTTAATTTTGCGTAGATTTTACACAGAAAAATGCCTGCTACAGAGTAATGCCTATTTTAATGCATTTACCTAAATATCGCATTTCACTAAATGGGCTTTTCCTTTATGTAAAATCACTTTTATTTTTAGGAAATATACACCACTTCTCCTGTCCAATAATTTTTAATACTTGTTTCATCTGCAATTATACTTCACTTTCTTTATTACATGTACGCATTCAATTTTGTTTTTCTTGATATATAGCAACATTTTTTCTAAGTAAATAAGTGTTGATTGTTATATTTCTGCTTATTGTCGAGCGTGAGAAGCACTGCATATATAAGAGAGAGGAGAGCTAAAGGAGAAGTGGTTGAGGCGTGAATGAGTGGGTGGAATTATTATACTGTGGACTAAAATATGAAAGAAAAGATTCAAAATATATATGTAGCTAGCATATGAGAGAGAGAGAGAGAGAGAGAGGGAGAGAGCAGCAGCAGCAGCAGCAGCAGCAGCAAGGGAAAGACATAGGCAAAGGGAAAGGCAAATGCAGAAGCCTAATACGTGAAAAAAATGGATGAATCTAGAATGTTGTCATATAATGGTAGATGCATGCCTTCTGCAATGAGAAGCTTTTTAAAGCTTGCTTCTAGTTTGTCTTGCCCAAAAATAGGGATCTTTCTCTATTTTGTTGCCTATATCTCATCAAACACCATTATATTGCTAGCTATCCCATTATACATATATATATATATATATATGTATGTATATTTACAAGGATATTGTCATTTAATTACTTTTTGGTTTTACTATTACGCCCCAAAACAATGTAATTATCTAGAGGTCACAAACTAGGTAAAAGATGTGAAAAATGAATGCATTTTTGGTGAAACTATCAAACCCAATATCAAGAACTATTCAGATACCTCAATTTATGTAATAAGGTAAGATAACTATTATTTTGACTTAATTAAGCATTAGATTACTATTATCGAAGCCACTGAGCTAGCCTAACGTGTGTCTGGTGTTTGCTAATTCCAATGATTTTTTGGTGCAAAACAGAACTCCAATCTCAAAGTAAAACCACTATTATTATTAATAAAATAATACTTTCTATGTGTTATACATTTATATTATTAATATTAATAGTTTTCCTGTACCGATCAGTGCAGGCTAGGAACGAAGGAAAGGATCTTTTACCGACGCCCATTCATATGGAACTTTGACATATATTGCTGCATAATTAAATCAAAATCGTGGTACTTGAAAATACTCATATTATACTATCATATCTTTCTCCAAGGAGAATTGAAAAGTTATTTATGAAACTCACACAAATCTACAACATCTCGAGTTTTTTTCGACTTAATGGAGTACTATTTTAGTATTAGTTAATTACCAAATAGCTACAAACTTTGATCCAATTTATAATTGTAGCCTACCTTTCTGAAATATTTCAATAATGTTCCAATTATTCATTTTTTTAATAAAGTAGACACTCCAATATTGGCTTCTAAAATATTATTATGGAGACATATATTTGAATTTTTTTTTGGTACGTTGTGTTTTTTCTTCTATTTTCTATGTCCCAACTATATTGACTGATTGAGAATTTCACAAGAATAAAGAAAAATCAATAGGAAAGAAAATTATACAATAAATTTTTTAATATGCCCATATTTATTTTGATGGTCAATTAATGCTAAAGAGTTAATCAAATGGTTAAATAGTGGTATATTAGTAATGAATTTTAAAAAAATATTACATTTTATGAAATTAAGCTTATATATTTAGGACATTATAAAAAAAGAAAATAAGCCTATATAATTGAAACAAATAGAATATATATTTTGAGTGATGAACAGAATTGGGAATGTATAATTTCCTACCAATTGAAAGATGAAGAAATTATTAAAACATTCTAATATTTTAATTAGATTTACAAAATCAGGTCAAAATCCATGCATTATTTAGCAATTTACTCTCTAATAGTTATTTCCCCAAGCTCTGTCAAAGGAATCCCTACATATATATATTCCCAATGCCGTAGTTTAATTCAACTTTTATTAAATAGTATATTAATATACACATATACTCAAATATCAAACTCTTCACAAATGGAAACTTCTTGGTGTTTGATATTTTATCATATACACATATTATGGCTGTGATATGTATATCCATAATATTTAACTTATTAGACAAAATCTATATAAAAAAAAAGATTCATATAGGGATTTTTAATATCATATATACTTGTCATATGCATAATTAGCAAAAGCAAATATAGTAAAACAATTATAGTTTATTCCTAGTTTTTATTAACTTGTGATTTTATATAATCATGATAAAATATTTTTCTTAACAAATGTACACCATGAATAAATTTTGAAATGGTTTTAAGTCCATGATTAAATAACATCCTTTTGGAATCATTTTTCCAAAAAATGAAATGAATCAAAACGTTATATACATATACTATTAAAATATTTTTCTTAGCAAATGTACAGCATGAATTAATTTTGAAATTGTTTTAAATCCATGATTAAATGACATCCTTTTGGAATTATTTTCCAAAAAATGAAATGAATCAAAACGTTATTATATACATATACCTATCCAGGGGCGTAGCTAGGAATTTATATTGAGAGGTGAAAATATATATATAAGGAAAATTTTAAAAATTTAAGAAAGAGAAATAAATTAAAATAAATAAAATTTATATGAAAATTTTGAAATTTAAGAGGAGCATTTGCCCCTCCTGCCAAAGAGCTGGCTCCGCCGCTGTAACTATCAGTTTGCACTATAGTAACATTATACATCACTCTATCAAAATCCTAGGCACATATTGCATAAATAGGAATATATAATACAAATTGCATATCATATGTGACAAAAGAATCACAAGAACATGGCATATAATATATATATTGATAGATGATACTATACACTAGGAAACTAATGAAACTTAACTTCGAAGTCCAATAAATGCCTAAATATCCGTATTTTTACTTTAAGTAGAACTTAGGTTTAATTTATGACACAAAAAATCATTAAAAATATAAAAAAGAACAAGTTCCAATAAATGATTCGTAAATAGATTCCACATGCATGGGGTTGGTTACCTAGAGTTAGTTAATCTTTAGCTTGTGATTTATCGTCCATGCTGAGCAGGCAGCCCTCCTATTTTTATATGTAATACAATTTCTCCAGCTGACTCACCACCTGAAAATTGAAATCAACACAAGAATTTAATATTTTATCACAAATTACAAAATCAATACAATCAATGCTCTCTCTTGGTTTATACTCCTAATTCTCTATTCTATATTATATTTCGATTTTCTGCTACATTTTTATGTAGCTTCATTAATATATAATGATTCTAATTAATTGTCGTAATAATTCTGCTTTGACTTCATTAAAGATGAAATACAAGATAATTCTATATATCTGGGGCCGAAAGGTGTGATCTTGAGATCACATTATTCTTTTTACCCTATATACATTATATATATATATGTGTGTGTGTGTGTGTGTGTGTGTGTGTTTCTTCAAAGTCAAATTATAAAAGCATCTTTAATTCGTGGTGTACTTTCGGTCAAATAGAATTAAATTCGAATTAAAATAAATCAAAGAAAGAGCACAAAAAACAGGATATGTGTAGCAAAATATAATTTATAGAGTCATAGCAGTTTTTACTTCAACGGTAACTCCAAGAAAAGAACTATACATATAGAGAGAGCCTCGACTTGAATGGGAAAAATGAAGAAAATAAAATATATAAAAAAGTAGGTTAATCATATTTTCCCTATAAAAACTCTAAACTTTGCAAAAAGTTTGATTTACGTCCGACTTGACATATTTCCGATGATGGAATTATGAGTTAGCTCATTAGAACCTTAGGTGGATGCACCCAAGAATTTGCTACCAGTAATCAATATTCTGATGCACCTAAGAATCCGGCAAATCAACTCATTATTTCATTATCGGAATATGTCCAGCAGGATATATGTCAAACTTTTCACAAAGTTGGGAGCTTTAAAAGAGAAAACGCAAGTTGAAGATATTTTTGAAATAACACTCAAAATTAGGGAAATAAAACATAATTAACCTATAAAAAAATACAGCCAATAATATATACATATAGCATGAAATGTGAATCAACAGTACATGACTAACTAGGTATTACAATGTTCAAAGGTGGCTCCTACACAAATGTGAAGTAAAAGTTTGTCGTTTCTTATTATTCACGTACTTGTAAGGTTACTGAAAATGTAATTAATTATATGATGGACACCATTATACTTTAGTATAGGAAATTATAAAGAGACATATTTAATAATTAGTATAGTTAATAACTTAATATATAAGGTGAGGAGAGAGGTAGAACGTGCAAGTCATTAAGTAGGCGAGATTTGTGCCGGGAACTAAAAGTTGGAGAAGACGCTTAAATACCCCTCTTGATTGAGACTACTGCAAATGCTGCATTTTGTTTAAATAAAAAAATTAAATTAAATTAAATCTTTTTGAGCAAAAAATGCTGAAGTTTTTATTACAGGCAGTTGTTGTCTGAACTCAAAGTGATGATGCTACTCATTTCACAACTCTCTTTAAACAATCACTCTCTCTCTCTCTCTCTCTCTCTCTGAATTAATCCCATCGCCGGAGAAAATGATTGTGGTTGGAAAATTAAATGTGAATATCACTAGCTAGAAAAAGTTGGAAATGATTTTGAAGAAGAATGTGAAGGCGCACGCACGCATATAAGAAGATATGGACACATTCCCATTAATTGAGTAAGAACTAAATTCAGGAGACTTACATACCTCAGATATGCAGCATTTGGTTGCAGATTTCCACCATCCCCAAATTAATCAAACTATTTTTCACTTGTCAATCAAAACTGGAAAAGGTTTTCATCACATTTACGCTTTTTGTGATATGAACACATACTCCCCCCCACCCCTCTCTCTCTATATATATGTATATATGGTGTGATCTTTGTTATAATTTATATAATATTTCACCTGCCGTTGTCTGTGGCAGTGTGGTTTGAGATCATATTATAATGGTTTGTAAATCTTGACTACAGCAAAGCATTTTTCGAGTAACTTAATGTATAGGGAATATGGAGGATAATAGTTCAATAGTATATTAATTTAGCAAATAAAATCAGCATGTATGACCAAATTTATAAGTTGATTTGTTGTATTTGAGATCAAAACCAATTTATTCAACAATCGAAATTGTAACATGATGTTGTAATTGTGATCGAAATTTTGCCTTGAGGCCATTTGCAAAGTTATGGATCTTCTTCCTTAATTTACTAATCTTGTTTAAAAACAAAAATCGATCACTAGATAAATTGGGGTAATTCCAACTGCAACAAATCACTAAATTCTGTATTTTTTTAAAAAAAAATTGTAACACTTAGAAAATGGTATGTAAATAAATTAGGCCATAGATAGTGCTTTTATTAGATATTTTCCTTTGAATAAAAAGCAAAGATGAAATAAATTCAAATTGGTATTCCGTAATTTTATATGAATTAGTTAAATGTTAAGTGCAACGAACGTAAAATTAAATAGAATTATTTATAAGTAAAAATAGTTCATTTAACACAATTTTGAGGAATTTCATATACAAAACTATTCATATCTTAATTATAACAAAATCAATAATATCTATGCATATTAAATTACTAAATTATTCTTATAAACTAAAATATTGTAAGAATACTTTTATAATAATAATAGATTTATTCAAATTTGATATTTTTACTTTATAAATAGGGATCATAGCTCGTATACATTCCAAAAAAGAATTGGCAAGATTTTGAGTTTGCATACAAAAAAAAAAAAAAACTGCCTTTAAAATAGTGTACTTTTAATTTTATTATAATTTTACTACCGAGATTAATTTACCCCTAAATTAGATTGAGAATTAGAGATAATAAAAAAAAATATGTGTTTGACTGTGAAAGTATTTAGATGGTTATTATTTTGAAATTTAGCATGTAAGGGATCAGAAAATGTGCCACGAGGTTCACGGTTCAACTGTGATCTCAGTTTAATTCGGGGGTGAACTGATCTCAGCAGGAAAATTTGAATAAATTAAAAATATGAATAATTGCTATTTAAATTATAATTTTTTTTTATTTTTGGTCAATTCTATAACTTTTGAAATTGAAACATAAAATTGGTGGTGACGTGTCAGCCGAAATTTCCAACGTGGACAAAACGTTTGTTCTTCAAAACGATGTCGTTGAGATAATTGTCATTTAACTCATAACTTTTCGTTAAATTCTGGTAAATCCCATAACCTTTGAAACTGAAACATAAAATTATAAATTTTAACATTTTCTCAATTGTCCCACGGATGGATATTTCGGTAAATTTAGTGGCTATTTGAGGTTTGCTTGGTCTCAAGCTACTCCGTATTTGGGGTATTCTTCTTCGATTTGGGGTGATCTTAAATAAAATGAAAACTTCTAAATGCTAACAATTAACAAATGCATTATAATGTAAAGGTCAAATAAAACATATATACACACAAAGTATATAAAACTTATCCCAAAATGTTAGTTAAATACTCAAAATCACTTGCTTAAAAACTTAACTACAGGCCATTGAATCGAATTTGAATGTCCGTCTCAACATCCAAAAAATTCAAAACCATAGAGCCCTAAGCCGGTAAGTCCAAAATCACAAAAATCAGCAGCAGCTTACCTCGCCTCTGGCCTCCAGAAGCTCAGTCGTCATGCTCGTCGTCGTGACGCCGTTCATCGCCTCTGGGCTCTGCCCCAAATGTTTCCGACTTCAGTGAAATTTTAGATGCGTGTGCGAGTCATGCAACTCATATCTTTCTTAATATTGTGTAGGTGGGTACTGGGCAGTGAGCTGAGTTCATCTTCTTAACTTAAAGAGATTAGGTGGGCTTGGGCTAACATTTAAAATAAGAGAAAGAAAAGGCCGAGAAACAAAAGGTCCAATTGAAAAAAAAATACTTGCAGAAACAGAATTGCAGTTGCAGAGAAGAAGAGAGGCGCTGGGTTGGGGACGGCGGGGCAGACGTGCGGATATCGCGAGGTCAGCAACCGAGGGAAGACGAAGCAAACACGAAGTAGCTTGAGACCAATCAAACCTCAAATCGCCACTAATATTACCGAAATTTCCATCCGTGAGATAATTGAGAAAACGTCAAAACTTATGATTTTATATTTTAGTTTCAAAGGTTATGGAATTTACCATAGTTCAACGAAAAGATATGATTAAAATGACAATTATATCAACGACATCGTTTGGAAGAACGAACGTTTTGTCCACGTCAGAAATTTTGGCTGACATGTCACCACCAATTTCACCAGAATTTTGATCTGTGGGATAATTGAGAAAATGTCAAAAATTATGATTTTATGTTCTAGTTTCAAAAGTTATGAGATTGATTAGAAGTCAACGAAAAGTTATGATTTAAATGACAATTATCCCTTAAAAATACAATAATCTACAAGAAATATTTTTTTTGTACGTAAAACTAAAATTTGGTCAAAATTCAGTGATTAATTATATGTTATTATCTCTTATATATTGATGAGTTTCAATTGTTGCTAGTTTAGGGGTCGATTTGAGCCATAATTTAACGCGATATCTACACTAATTAGGTGAATATCTGTAGGAAACGGGAAGAAACATGAACAAGGGTGAAATTGAGAAGAAAGGGGGGAAATCGGCTAAGGAATGCAACTAGGAGGCAGAATAGACGTTCAAGCTGGGCAGCCTGTTGATGACAGCACAGAAATTGCAGGACAAAAAGTGGTCCCAGGCGGATATTGGTGAAGTGGCGCCACCAGCTGCGCGGAAGGGCAATTACGTCCAACCTAGAAGGCTTGAAAAGGAAACCTAGCCGGAGAATAAGGAGAAGCCGCACTATAAAATAGAGAAGGAAGAGAGAGAAAGAGGAGGATCCATTCACACACCATCACTCATTCTCACATGCACACTTTAGTTTAGAATCTGTTTTAAGGAAGAACAAGCCCTCTGCCACGATGGAATATGGCAGAGGAAGATACATCTGATTTGCTACTCCTTTGGAACTAGTTATTGTTGCATTCCCTTGGATTTCGAATCTTTCCTCTAGCTTATTTCACTTCGTTCAACTTTTGATCTATTTTGTTTTAATGTCTTTTGTCGAAAAACTATGTGGGTTGAACTAATTTTATGTTTATGAAATGAAGTTTAGTTGTTAAGTTTCGAATCTAACTTGTGTTGAGTGCTTTAATTCTTGCTTCCTAAATTCTTAGTCTAGTTAAGAGTCATTTCCCCCTAATTTCACTTTTTCTCATGTTCCTTGCTGTGTTGTTTCAGTTTTTTTGTTATTTCCTTATTGTTTGGACTTATTTTGAAGGGAGTATTTTAGATTTGGCTGGAAAGTCTATTTTACAAACTTGTTGGTTCAGTTTTCTTTTAGGTTGTTTGAATTTTTGTGGGTCATCTTAGCAGCCTGTTGTTTGCCCTTAGCTTTCCATTTTATGTCATTTTCAAACTATCTGCACATCTGTCTTCCAGCCTGCTCTCTGCCTGTCTTCTTTCCCAGTTTGAACATGAAATTTCTGCATTTTTAAAAGCCACAAAAGTTATTACTTAGAATGGAAGTTGACTAGTTTAGTGCACTTGCGTGTATGTTGATTGAATCTTGTTTTATGTGACTTAGCTAGTTGTAGTCTGAAATTGTCAGTTGATTTTTAGCATTAGTTTCCAATTCCAGCATTTGAATTAAGAAAACTTAAGTTTATTCTCGAACTTGTTAGCATTTAGGTAGCAGTAATTGCATTTCCAATACCTTGAATTGGCCAATTTGTTTCCTGTTTTAAGTTGCCCAGTTTGATTTTGAAAGGTTGCTTGTTAGCTAGCTTGTTTAGTTGTTTAGTTCCGTATGTTTTTAACTGTTTCCCATGCTTCTTAATTAGTTTATTTTCTATTTTCCTCCTTTAAAATGGTTTTAGGCGTGGCTGCATCGCCGACCCTCTTAGGCATAGTGAAATATGTAACGAAATTGTCATTTCTCGTAGGATCGACTCCGCTCTTGCCCTATACTAATCCAATAGTATAGTGTATAGTGGAAAATATATAAATCATTTTGATAGGCTGAGTTTGCGTGTTATTTTCCAACAACGACACACTTTAACAAGCAAATTTAGCAACTTATCATATATATATATATATATATACACACACACACGTAAAAAGTGTGTCATTTGAATAATTTTCCAAAAGATTAGATTATATAAAATCGTTGTTGAGTATTCTTTAAAAATTTAATTGTATTATTAGAAAATGATAGATTAAGAAGTATTATATTCTTGACGACGGTTGAATAGTATATATTTTCAATTTATTTTAAAACGATAATGATACTAAACTATGCAGTGATTAATTTGAAGGAACTGGAACAGTAGTCATTTCAGATTGTCTTAATATGCCGAAATAAGGTAGTGAAAGTTAATAATTGGTCACGAATAGGCATTTCAGTCTAATCTGAAATTTGTGGGCTAATCCGAATATTTCGCTAAATTTAGATGGTTGACATTATAAATTTCTAATCGGATAAAATTCCAGCCCAACCCAATTATTCCACGACTCGAATAAAACTTATCTAAAACTTGTGCCTATTCTTATATCTTGTTATAATTGAGTTTGAATTCACTAGAAATAGATCCATAATATACTAATATTATAAATATCAAATTATATATATTAATATATTATTCAATGAGTGAAAATATAATTCATATTTTTCTCAAAAGTAGAAGAAAATGAATACTTTACCAAAATAAAAACGACAAATGAGGTTCGTAGGGAAGAGATCTACACAACGAACGATGACGAGGAATTAGTCGCATATGAGATGTTAAAGTAAAATGTAAAAATGTTAGGCCATGTGTTGTTATTTGGACATTCCTTCCCTTTGACTATTCATCAACTATTCATAGGTTCCATACCACTTTTTACTCAATTCCTTCATCAAGAAATAACACTCACATTCTTATCCTTTCACCATCTGTTCCCACATCTCTATCCCTTCATCATCATTTTCCTTGGACTATTCATGTGTCTCATATTTTAATCCTTCACTATCTATTTTCTTGGACTATTCATGAGTCTCATCTTTTAATTCATCTTTCATTTCCCTTGAACTATTCATGGATCTCATTGCTATTTATGGGTTTCATCTTTTAATTCATCTTTCCCTTCCCTTGAACTATTCATTTAATTTTCGAAAAAGGGGCAAGTGGGTTTCGAACTCACAACATTTGGTTGTTTTGAAACAACCACTTCTACTATACTAAACCTTTGTTTTGTATATAAACCAACACAGTAATATATACAATAACTAAAAAAATGGAGGAAAAAAAATAGGCAAGCCAGCTCTTCGCATTTCCTTTGACTAAGGGACACTCATCCCTTGAGGACACCCACAAGGCGTTCCGTATGCGTCTAGTATTGCAGGGATGGGTAACAAGGAGTGATTTGTAATGCCCTTAAGCGACCAGATGGTATTTTGATAAAAGAATAAATATAATTTCATATATTTGTAAGATAATGGTACGTTTTGTCTTTTGCTATCCTAAATGGCCATATACAAGTTTGTTTTTTTAATACAAGTTTACATAAAATGGTTTAATAGTATTAAATTATTCAATTGCACGTCCCCTTATCAGTTGAAAGAAAAAAGGGCCTCTGTGGCCCCCAGTCTATATGGACGCATTACACAATAATTTGTGTTCTTATATCTATTTCTTTATTATTATTAATACTCCTCATTCAAAAATTTGGAAGATTATATGTATTCATCAGGAAACTATATGTAATAGTACAACTTTATCGAGTACTTTATATTCGTGTTCCTAATGTGTGAAACAGGGAGAACTCTATATTCACGAACTTTTTGGTCATTTTTTATTTTACAAAATTTAAAACTTATCCCAAAATAAACTAACTTTGATTCTTTTTATTCCAACTGAGCTGCACTTCATCATCACGTCAGCTACAAATTTTAAAATTTTAATTTCATAACAAATAAAAAATAAATGTATTGCCATACTTAAATTTCATTGTATACAACTCATAAATTGGCTAAAAATTATGTATTTACTGGTCAACAATAACCCTTTTTAAAACAACCTAAAGTTCATGTATTTTGAACAATCATCCCTCAAATTTTGCACGTGCAATTGCTACGATGAGCCTAATAAAGCCCATAAATTGCGATTCGCACGTCCAAATAACTCATATCAACCGATTCACACCATTAGATGTAAGAGTTTAACCGTGGTTATATTACACAAACATAATGCTCATCTTTGTAGCAAATTCTATTTTCGGACAAATAATCTAGTAACCCCACTGAATTGTATAGATATAGAAAATGAATTAAATTGTATCCAGCCACCACCAAGACAAGAAAAATAAAAATTGAGTGATTTACATGCTCGTAATTTACATCTTATGCGAATGATGGGTCTGACTGAATCGCATAGCATGCAGCAGTGGTACTAATAGGCGCCATAACAATTATTATCAACGATGGATCAAATTAATTAATTGAAATAATGGAACAACGATTTAAAATACACAACACATGCCACTCGTAACTAGGAATACCAACACTGCTAACATCCATTCACTCTATGCTGCAGAAATCTCATATCCCCACAAAAAATTATGAGTTGAAGCATGCCGAGAGCTCCTCCTTTGCAGGATATGTGCAGGAAACAGATCAAAGATATTACGAGGGGGATGTCTTCATCATAAATAATCGTGTGCCATCTTCATTTCCCCGCGCTTTTTCTCCTAGAAACTCAATATTATCGTATGTTGTCATCTTGCTTGAGTGCTGCGTTTAATTTTCTTTCCAACTGTAAATCAAAAGGAGGAGCCATTCATGTTTTTTCGAGCAGAGAGGTTGCATCAGTCTGATAATCTTAAATAGTCATTTCAACATTTGAAACACAAAGATAAACCTGAGAATTCTTGGCCTTTACTCTCTGGAGTTCTTCAACCACACTACCAATGCTGAAATTTGAAACTCGGTTTTAGCGCAGAGATGATAATACAACACGATCCCTTAGTATGCAGGAGTTTGATTTCATACCTTTGT
This sequence comes from Monilaria moniliformis, assembly GCA_034509125.1. NCBI lineage: Eukaryota > Viridiplantae > Streptophyta > Magnoliopsida > Caryophyllales > Aizoaceae > Monilaria > Monilaria moniliformis. The sequence goes on from JAYDZE010028983.1 coordinate 18,012, forward strand.
TGCAATTGACTAATCTGAGATTGCAACTCCCGCTCCTTAAGTATCAGGTTTATCTACAAGGAGTGAAGAGAAGAATGGAATAAATAATATTTCTTCTAAAGCATTACAAACTCTATACATCAACGAATGGTTACCGGCGAAAGTGTTCCAGCTTCTGTTAGCTCAGTGCCATTACCTGCACACAGCATAAATCAACTATTTTGAAGTTGATACTAAAGATTGACCCCTTGGATCTGTAACCACTTTAGCTACACGACAATCGCGGGGCCCACCTTTTCACAAGTCAAAAGAAAAAAGAAAAGAAAATCCAAGAAACAACGAAAAAGATGACAAAAGAGAGTTATGTTGAGGGAGGGGGCAGCCGAAAAAAAATTAGCAACATCCAATCAAAAGTTAAAATAGTACAAACTGCCATAGAGATCAAGTATAAATGGCATTACCAGATGGTTGCTCCAACATCTTCATCAATTTAAGTATCTCGTCCTGGCAATATGAACAGAAACGTTTCAGCAACAAATCATCAAAGAAGATCTGACTTAGTTAAGCGGCGCTTACTCTTTGTGCAGTGTTCTGCTGCAGGATGAATTGCAACGATGGAAGAATTAAAGCGCCTGAATGGCTAGGCAGTGTTGGACTTGTTGAACCACAAGAAACCGGGCTTAACAAGTTCATTGGACCCTGAGTGAAGAGATAGGTATCCATCATATAAGAAAATGCAGACTTCCACAACCCGTGTCATTATTACAAACCCACTAAGTGCTGGGAGCAAATAGCAGCACACTTATCATGTGGAAAGTTGACACCCTTATCTTACCTTCTAAGTGGTCTATGAGTTAACTGAATGTGCCTAGTTAAAACGACCCCCAACAGGAAGGGGGAAACTTATTTACTAGCCTTACATCATTACATGAGAATAATATAATAAGCGTTCAAACAAACCAAACAGAAAAGCAAAACAAATAGAAGATTAAAAAAAAACACAACAATGGCTGGAAAAGGGCATATAGAGAGCCCATCTTGGCTCCATGCACATAATTTAATATGAGTTCACAAGAGTACCTTGGGACTCACATCTGCTGATGTGACTTTGAAACGTCCTCTACGTTCAACGACAGCACCTTCTGATGCATCCTCCCCTAAATTAGATACGTTAGTATAATTCAAAGGATACACATAATTAAAAAAAGTAGAAGAATGAAACAGAACGTCATGTCCATCTCAATCAGAAAATAATACGACAATGCTATGCATTACCAGGATTAGGAATACTAAAATCTTTCTTGTGACGATACTGCAGTGGACCACTATAATTCCGGTCTACTTGATATCTTGGTTGCAGATGGTCCCTACATTTTAATCAAAATTGAGTTACTCGAATGTTAAGTGACAATGCATAAGCAGAAATACGATGACTTAGCTAGACTTTCATCCATGTATTTAATAAACATGTTTCCAATGAATCACGGATCTATCTATAAGTAAAATATAGGAATGTTTCATGATGCAAGATGCTCCCATGTAATCTTCTAGCAATTGAGTAAATACTGGACATTGAAGAGGTCAAACCTCCGAGCAATTTGACGATTAGTTCTTTAACGAGTAAGAGGGAAAGTAAATTGATCTCACTGAAAGATATTTCTTCTCCAAAGTTTCAAGAAGGCTAAACTAAAAGTTATAGAAGAAACGGAGAGCAGAGTGAAAGAACATATTTGGCATCTTCAACAAAAGAAGCATTTTACAAAAAGTGGCTCCACATAATGGTGGAAGTATAAGCAGAGATGCAGAACAGCTTAACGGTATTTGAGGCTTTTAGGGAAGGAAAATCTGAAGGTAAAATTTATTAGGGCAACCCAAGTTCAATACCTGCAACTACCAAAATGAAGATGTTTAACTTTGTCATAATAGAATAACTAATGAAGAATATATACCTATCCCCATTACCAATAGGTTTTCTTGGGGAAAGCACATATTCCTGTAGCAGTGAGCCGCTGGAAAATTTTCTACGCCCTGCAATAGAAGAATGAGATGAATCCAAACCATCATTTGTTCCCGCTTCTCGATCCACAGCACTTGTAGATGACTTTTGCTGATTTTGCTGTTCAGAATCTGAAGGCACGGAATCTCTTGAAGTTGGACTAGGAGCACCAATATCATCTTCACAAACATCAAAGCAACCCCTGTATTGAACAATAGGGAGTCATACACCTCAAGCAAGAAATGACTGTCAAAGTATTAACTGCCAAAAGAAATTAAGACGAGGAGGTAAATGTTCGGTAAGTTGGTAATAAGTTGGTTTAAGTACGTAGATATCATACACATAATATATCCACTTAAAGATCCAACATGAGAAACAAGCGGTGCAAGCCATTAATATCTCTTAACTTTTGTTAGAAGCAGTTGATAGAGCCCAAATCAAGAAACCAAAACTCAAAGTCATCATTCTACTTTCATCTTTCTTACATAATCTTTTGAAAACCCTTTATAGCTACCAGAAAATACAAGATCATTGATTATAATGGTTAGATATTAGGATCATGGATCCCAACAAGAATCGCATGATAGCACCTACCCTACCATAATGATTTCTAAAATAAAAAAGCTTTCTTAAAGTACAGAAAGAAGAGCAGAGGTCAATAGATTTGATAGCATACTTTAGAGCCTGAAGAGGTTTCATTGGAAATGCAGCAAGAGAATCCTCCATAATAGGTAAATCATTGAGCTCATCCTAAGAAAATAGAAAACAAATTGTTGAATAAATAAATAAATAAGAACTACACACATCAGAAAGAAAATGGAGGGAGGTAATATAAATTAGAGAACAAACGTTCTTGGGAATCAGGACAGAAGCAATACCTCCAAGTGAGCCACAGCTTTCAAATCATTATCCTTCTCAGAGAACAAACTTTCCTGACCATCAGCATGCTTCCCACTAACACTTGCATCATCCGAATTTGATACAAAATCATCTGGAATCTGCAAGCATCAAGAGATATTACAGAAGCTGGAATTTGTAACAATTCAACCAATATCACCAATTTATTAGAGGCCATGGCATACAAGGGCAGCTTGGGTCTTCAAATCGTCCAAGTTGAAATTCCAGGCACTGATTCCTCGAATGTACTCTTGCTGCATACAAATGGCTAGAATCATCATACAAGTGCATGATAATGTCGTAAGAAATTCATATTTCCAAAGCTTATCATGTTGGTCCTTGTTTTTTATAAGCAAAAGTTGACATTGGAAGCAGCTAGACTGACATTCTACGCATATCAATGCATGATGTATTACATCAGGTGATCAGCCATCTATAAAACCACATTCAGATGTATGTAAATACATCGAAATGCATATTCTCTGTCTTCCCACCTATACCATTCACAGTACTTTTGCAGCCTAGTTCTAAAATTATTCGTCTGTACTGATTAGCTTATTAATGCACTTTTTAATATAAAACTGTAAGCGTCAGAATACAAGTTTCATAATGTAAGCCTGGATAGCAGTGAGTCAGTGACATGCACTCCCAAACAACTACAAATTTTCCTCGTATCTTTTGTTCATATTTTATTCACATTCAACAATTACAAAACATACAGTTTTAATTTTACCATTCTAATATTACCAACAACTATGCATACATGTTATTGGCCGTGTGAGGAGTACTCAAGGCTCAATTCCATGGAGCTAGGTTGCAAGTGAGTAGGATCGACAGGGAGACAGAGCTTGCTCTAAAAGACATTCCAACCCTGATAGTCTTTATTACTCGGCATGAAAGGGGCCTTAATGCAGAAAATGAACCATTTCTCATACCATGCATCCTATCAACTGCATAATAACATGCATATTTTATTTGAACTTCCAGATCATTAAGTTTAATCCCCTACAATTTTAGGAGAATCATCTCCTTACAAGCATCAGATTTTTAAAGAGAGAATAATAGCAGCTCCATATTAGTATATATATTGAGGAATCTACACTTCTGTTTTGCAAAATGGATAGCCCATCATTAATCAATTTCAAGAGAAAACTGAAGATCAGGCAATTTAACATGAATCAATTCTAACTCTATCAAATGTCCCTTAACATGAGTAGTATTAGATTTCTAACCATATTAGTGTAATATGCATATTTTGTTCTTAGATAAATTCGGAAGACTAGGCATGGTTCATTCCCAACCTGTGATAGATGTTCCTTGTCCTCATACAATGCCTTATTTTGTACCAGCATATCTGCTTCTTTTGCCTGTAATAGCAATTCTCAAAAAAAAAATCTGATAGTTAGACATAATTGTAATAAATGATGTTAAAGGTAAACAAACAAGACAATGGAAAGTGCATGAGACCTTAAGTATCCTAAAGCGATCTCCTAGAGGTGGCATGCCAGCAAGGATGCCGCGCTCCAAATATTCAATTGAGCGTGCATGTTTAAAGAAGGGATGCTTCAAAAGCTTTTCTGAGGTGGGACGTTTTTTGGGATCCTTCACCAAACAAGCAGCAACCATCTCTTTGAAAGACTGCAGATACTTGTATCTTAGCAATAAATAAAAGAACAGCATCAAGTTTCTAGTAGAAAAGGTACCTTAGAGAACCTCCTGTCTCTTTCATAGTCCAGACCTGGAGGTGCATTTTGTAGTGTCATCAGCAGAACCTGAATTAAGCATCATAAGACCAAATCATTTGCCATATTTAATAAGACAAATAACGATATAAGTAAATTAAATAATTATTAACCTTCATAGGTGGGTACTTGGAGAAAGGTGCATGACCATGAGCAAGTTCAAGTGCTGTGATTCCAAATGACCAGATGTCTGCTCTGTGAAATAAATCACATACAACTTGAGAAAAATAATAGACAGTCAAGATGGATAAATAACCTTATTTAGATACTCACTTGAAATCATAACCATGTAACTGCTGCATGACTTCGGGTGCCATCCTGTTCCAGAAAATACATATCTATATAAATAAAAAGGCTTCAAATAACAAATTGTTGTTCCACTGTGGGAGAACTTAAATAATAAAAATGCCATTCATGAGAGATATTTTACCAGCATGGTGTTCCAACAAAAGTATTCCGTGTACGCTGACGATCACCAGTATCATACATGCATGCAGAGACTCCATAGTCTCCTAATTTGACAGCACCATTAGAATCAAGCAGTATGTTCCCTGCCTGTAATTCATACCAAAAAAGGCAAATCAAGTCATTCAAATTCGCAATTGGCGTAAATAAAGAAGGATTGTTTCTTCAAGCACAGAATGCATAAAAATCATACATTACATGAGACTATGTATTTGATGTGAACTAGTAAACATCCAAGCCACATGAATTTATAGTATAATTATTGTAGCTTTAATTTTAAGAAGTCCTGCCAGATAGGAGTGTGCAGTAATATTTCCAAGTGCAAAAGTAGATTATTAACTCAACAATTAAATCAAACATGAAATAAGAACATGCAAGGGTAATGCCAAAATAGAAGCCAAATCAAGTAACCAAATAAGGACAAATAGTTATTATACCTTCACATCTCTGTGGATATGTCCATGGCTGTGAAGGTACACAAGAGCTTTGAGGGTCTCACGTAATAATGTAGCAATAACAGGCTCCTCAAATCCTTCTGGATAAGATGATTTCATAATGTGTAGGCAAGATCCACCTGCCATGTAAGGCATAACAACCCATAGATTATGGCCAGCAGTGAATGAGCAGTGAGCCCGCAAGAGATTTGGATGGTCAATCAGAATCATGGTTTGCACCTCTCGACGAATGCCATCCTAATATTTTACAGCCAAACAGAAAAAATTAAAGACAAGATCAGTATGGGCGGCTAATTACCTAGCAGCAACCTGAAGTACCACTTTGCCACCAAGATTCTTAAGGTAAGTTAAGGGAAACTTTTAACCTGACCCTGACTCTAACGAAATTGTCCAACCTTCAATTAATAACAATGCGGTACCAAACCTTTCACAATTTTAACAAAGACAACACCCTATCGAAATGCCAGCACCATGAAGCTGAGCTGGCTCACCAGATTTGCCATTTTACTTTACTAAATGATGTAGTTTTGTGTGGAGAAATCTAAAATCTGAGCCCAGACAATGTGACGCATTAAAGAAATGTCAGCAACGGGCAGAGTCCCCTGTTTGTGGCAAAGTTTTACGTGATTCTGGAACCAGTTGCAGATAAACGTGGAGATGCACATGAGAACAGAGAAACAATTGGAACAGTAAAACAATTGGAACAGTATTCTTCTGTCTTTTATCAACACTCTCACTCTAGCACCACCACCATGGGTTTCATCGCCTGCATCAGTGGCTACAGCGAAAATAGATTTTATAGCTTGCAGAAGAATATCACAATGCTGCAAGTTTGTTCAAGCTGCTTTAAAATTAATCCAAACCATTGGATCTATTCAAAATCCAACTGCAGAAAGGATGGAAAAAGTGTCAATGCTTGACAAGGCCTATCCACTCCCTCTCCTCAGGACGACACTCATTGTGTCGCGCCCTGATGGTGGTTGAGTTGTGAAACTCGCTTTCAACAACATTGGCATGAGTGGAAATCACTTTCTAGTAAGTACTGGGAAACAGTAGGAATGGTTACAGAAGCAATTCATGATTCTTTGAACAAATGGAAGAATCAACTGAATCCAACTTGAACGAAGAGGAGTTGGAGAAGAGAAAATGGAGAAATGTTGGAAATGAAGATGGCATTATAGTTGGGGAAGAGTTTACTGGAACAGAGAAATCTGATATAGGTGGAAAGCATAACTTGTGCAATCAATTTTTTACTCTTGGCACAAACTTTACAGGCTTATTATTCTGATCTGCGTAGGGGGTACATGTAGGAATCCAACGAGCCAACTTGCATTATGGAGCCCAAATTTCATTTGGGTGTTAATTTTGTTAAAATAGTGAAAGTTCGGCAACACAATGTAATTAGTTGAAGGTCAGTGCGTTTTTGTGGAAGTTGTCGAAGGTCAGGTTAAAAGCTCGTATTTTCCCTATTTTTAATAACTTAGACAACTATTAGTTTGATATTGAGTGGACTCAGGCCTCGGAACCATTCATTCATCATCCAGAATATATTCCAGTTGCAAATTAGTTCCTTTCAAATCCCTGCTTCTCAAATGCAATCCATCAATCCTTTAACTCCAAGTTCCTTTTTATTTGCTGGCATAAATAACTCCTAACAACAGTACATGATAGAAAATTGGAAGACTTTTCTATCTCAGATGGGGTACCCGGCAATCTAACCATCTAATAATTGAATCAATAAATTACGCACAACATCTACTTACAAAATCAAACATGTATACTTAAAAGCATGGCATAAATCCTGAAAATATGCTGAGTACTTGTATTTAGACACCTTTTGTATTTCCCATCTTATGGAACACCCTTTAATTGGGAACTACAATTAACTCAAGGGAATTAACGTATAATAACAGCTATTAGATTATTGTCGGTGTGGCTCATTACAACTCTCAGATAGTGATTTTTTATGTAGAGCATATCACATTTCCACAGACTCAAGCAAAGATTTTTTCAAAATTTTAGCCAGTGCTTTTTCATAGAATGAGATATACAGATACAAAAGATATATTAGACATTAAATATGTATTAAAAAACAATTATGAAACTTATGTGAACATGAATAACCAAATAAGTCTAAGTCAGGCAGAAGACAAAAGAAAGAAATGAAGCATTCAAAGTTTTTAAAAATATTATCAGGGCAAGCAAGCAGGAAAGTGAACATGAACCCAAAAGGTGACATGGTACAACAAATTGGGATTGTATTCAATCTCAGGCTAGAATGAGTTCACAAGAAGATGACGTACCAAGTCATTGTTGCACTTCTCAAGATCAAGAACCTTTATTGCAACAACCTCCTCAAGTGGAATACAACGAGCTCTGTATACAGTAGCACTGACGCCCTCTCCAACTTCCTCATATAACTCATAATCTTTAGCATTAAGAGGAAACTTTTTGGTTTGTTCTTGTGACATGATTCCTTATACCACAATGAATAGTCTTCTACACATTGATGTCCCAATAAACATCGACTGGATATAACAAAGAAGGCTGGTGTTGAAATAATGTTCCCCTCCTACAAAAAATTTAACTTTGGCCCTTTCCAAAACAATATCTGCTGCTGCAACAAATCAAACGAGATCCATTAGACTCAATGTTTATAGAAAAGTCAGTCTCCAACTGTAGCCACAGAAATTTTCAATTTCATCAACAGAGACTTACCACATACCTGTAGATAAACAACATAGTATCTCAACACTTATGAGGAAGTGATAATTTATCCAGCCTTATGAATAGAAAGCCATTTTAAATCGGATCATGTTCCACACTTCATAGGAAACTTGAAATATAAAATTAAGAACTTCAGCAAAGACTGTCAGACCAAACTCAGCAAAACTTCATATATCTGCACAATTTAGACAATAAGTTTAGGTGGATATCACATCATGCAGTTAGGTAAACAGTGAGAGAAATGTAAAACAAAATGCACAGCATCCATACAATCCATATCATGTTTTCATAATGAGTTGAATTAGTCTGGGCTATTGCAATGTTTCAAAGTCTGCTTCCGATCGACTGACAATCCTGAAATAGTTCTGTAATTTTAGGAAATTTTCCACTCTTCAGAAATAATTGTCATCACAGATGGAATCTACACCTTGTTTCGACCAAGTCACTGATTGTTGACAAAATCATCAAAACAATGACTTCATAAACCCAAAATCCACGAAGGTAAAAACCTAAAGCTTGTATACCTAATCTCTGAGCGACGAATAAATAATTGCTCTCAGTCCAATTCAAAATCTTCTAGCATCACAACTAATTATATGCCACTACAAAATGTAACGAGATTGAAAAGGATAGCAAAAAAAATCGACATTTCCGAAATAATAATTGAAGCTCGAAAAACATTCTATCACAAAGCTACCAATCAAATCACAAGAAAAACATATATCTACAACAGAATTCAGCTTTGCGCCAGCACTCCATGTAAATAATATAAACTCTTGCATTCAAGCCAACAGAGCAACGTAATAACAACACGCAGTAGTAACAAAGGCACAAAAATGGAAGAAAAGACAAAATCACAAAACTAATCAACAGCAAACAAAATCGCTGCGAATTGTCATTGCAGACAAACCTAGGTTTCCAGACCGGATAATCTCCGGGAGCGAAAGGGAAATTCCAAAAAACGACGGAAACAAAGACGCCGAGAAGAGCGTCGTCTAGCTCCGTCGTTTCGACTTCTCCGCCGCCGTAGACGTCGTCGAGAAAACCACAATTTGATATAAGTTATATTTATGTAGATATATGTAAAACTGGAATGATCCGCCGCCGTAGACGTCGTCGAGAAAACCACAATTTGATATAAGTTATATTTATGTAGATATATGTAAAACTGGAA
>JAYDZE010029094.1:0-27441 GCA_034509125.1 Monilaria moniliformis
GCTCTAGTCCATGCATAACCTCGGTAAGGATCAGCCATCATCTGAATCTCATCAATAACAGCCACTTCATACAGCTCATCTGTTGATACCATCTCAACAGTGCAAGCAACATGGTTCGAGAAAGGAAATTCCTTCTTCTCCTGTCCTGTGACTAGACTGCAATAAACCCCTGACGCATTCACCCTATCAAAAACCTCCATGGCTAACAACCTAAGAGGACTACAATAGACACCTTTCTTTGCCTCCATAAACCTTTGCAGTGCATTATATGTTTTGCCACTGTTAGTCGGACCACAGTGATAAACGATCTTCCGCTTCATTGCCCTAGCAAATGGGAACCAAGTATGCGGTTGAGTCATGTCTGCAGACTCCACCATTTCCCTAAACCTCTTAATTTCATCCGGAAACTCTTCCATGCAAAACTCCGCAAAGATTGGGAACAAAAACCTATCAGCTTGATCACCAGGGCCGAGGGACACCAAGTACTTAACTAAATCATTGCTACATTTCTTCTTGAAAAAACCGGCAAACTTTCTCCCAGCGAGGGGGAAAAATGAGGCACCAATATAAACGGCTAGAGCCTGGTTCGAAGCCCAACCGGACAGAGAAAAGCACCTAAAAATCTCATTCACATTATCCCAATCACTGCGGGACTGCATCTTAGAATCTGGGGCATCTTTAAGCTCTTTATATATTTTCAATGGATCCTTAAGCGCTATCTTGACAAAATTTGATCTATTTTCCTCTAGCCCCGTACATTCATTTTCAGACTCGAAAATCATTTCTTCTTCATCAAGATCATTCGCTTCGGCTTTATTTTCAACAGTTTCAGGTGAATCGAGTGTAAGCTTTACATTTTCTGACAAGGAGCAAAACCAATGTCCACGAAAATTGGGAAAAACACCAAATTTCGTAAACTGAATGAGCTCCCGCTGCGGCAACTGTACATGATTAGGAATTTGCAACGCAGCAATACTACGAGCTAGGGCAGGGCGTAAATGATTGAATAAATTCCTCACCGCAAACAAATTTCTAGTCTTGCAGGAATAGACAGAAAAGAGGCGTTTCGCCGTACCTCTTGCCATTGATTAACCGATTCGGAAAAAATCAAAACGCCCAAAATTTAATTTCTATAGCGATGACAGGTAAGAATAAAGTAACCTACATCACATATTTCGTCGACAAGGGAGGAGGAACTCCTCAACTTCGAACGCGATTCAAGCAGCTCCGCCGGCGACGTTGCGGCGGTTGGCGGTGGCGGAAAGATTTGAGCCGAGCAAAATAGACAGAAGATTTGAGCAACACGAAATTATAACTTGCTAAAATTGATGCGAGAGAAGATGGGTCGTTAATTTGTCAATGCGTGCGACCCGAAAATTTTAAGGTAACTTCTAATCTACTAAAACCCTAAACCTTCGAAAATTGGATATAGAAATGAAATTTATCTTCATATAAAAATGAAAAAGAAAAAAAATTATATCAAAATACAAATGAACTAAATTTCACATTATTTTAAAATATTTTATTTGTAGTTTGTTGTTATTGTTAGTTGGAATTGGAATTCGGTTGTTCTTTATTTTTTTTATGGGACTTTTTATGTTATGTATAAGAATCCAAGCAGAAAATTAGTTTGGGGAGAACTAAAATAGAATTTTTTTCGATGATAAGAAATACTAAAATAAAATATAAAATTTCAAAGCATAAAAAGTATATGATGAACTCTTTTGATTTGGAAATGCTTCGGTTGAACCTAACGCTAAAGAAAGTCTTTGAATGCTCTAATTTTGTCACTTGAGTCAGACTTCATTGACGTGTGGTATTTGTTTTTTTTTTTTTTTTGAAGAGAAAAACCAAATTTATTGCAATAAATCAAGGTGAACAATGTCTAAAAGCCAAGTAGGAAAGTTATCTGACCACACAAACTCCTTTCCCTCCTGACGAACGAGCTGAGCTAGACCGTGCGCAGCACGGTTTGCTGTCCGGTTTGTTTTTAATTATATATTATTACGAGAATGTTCTCTTTTTTTGAATGATTGTGCACTTTCACCAATATCAAACTTTTGCATTGAATGACTTGCAAATTAACTTTTTATTTTAGCACTTCTCGTGCACTTAAACCAACTTATTTTTACAGCTATTTCGTTTTTGTTCATGATCTCCCCATGAACATTGACCAAATTAAACCTACTTTTCTCTCTTTTAATTTCTTTTGAAGAGGAATCGCACACGATATCATCCTGGTTTATGTGCTGTACTATTCATTAAGATATATAATATCATATCATAAAATCAAATAAAATTTTCAAAAATCTCCAAAAGTGTCGTAAATTCGTTATAACCCATCTTTTGAGTCATTTGTCCTTCGTATAATTACTAATTGGATATAGGAATATGAAATAGCGTTCTCTATAAACTATAATTATTACTAAGTGATCACATCCAACATATATATGTTGACACTAGACTTTAGAAATGTTGTGTCATAATATATTCATGAGATATACCATTTAATTGCACACAAAAAAAAAAAAAACACAAAGAGTTTACTTTACCTAATTACGAAAGAACGTGGCTCTGTGGTTTACATGACTCGTGCATGCAAAAATATCATGAATTCATTATTCTCTTTTATAAAATTAGTATACTATAATAATAAAATACTTAAATTATAATTTATATATATAAATACGGACACATACAATATCTAATCAAGCAAACTAACAATATAAAAACTATAACATCGCCTCTATACCTTGTCATGCGACTCACTTAGAGCTTCCATCTTCAACCAAAAAACCTCCATGGCCAGCATATCCTCCCTAAAGCCACCTTCAGCCCCACCACCGCCGCCCCAATCGCCGCCACATTCCGCCACCGCAAGCCAAGAAGACAAAACCACATTAATGAACCCTCAAACCAACTCCGCACCAACTGACGACGATGAACAACTGCATGAACCAAACCCTAATCAACAAATCTCCCCCAAATCAGCCAACAACTACACTCTCCTCCTCACCATCAACTTCGCCGTCCTCATCGTCGGCTCCGTGGCCGCAACCCTAATCACTAAATTCTACTTCATCCACAACGGCTCCAGCCGCTGGGTCTCCACGTGGGTCCAAACCGCCGGCTTCCCCCTCCTCCTCCTCCCCATCCTCCTCCCCCACCACCTATTCCTCGCCACCACCCGCCGCCCCTTCTCCGGCTTCACAACACGGCTGACGCTCCTCTGCCTCGCTGTCGGCGTCTTCCTCGGCGTCAGCAACCTCCTCTTCTCCTGGGGAACCTCCTATCTCCCCGTCTCCACGTCATCGCTGCTCCTCTCCTCACAGCTGGCATTCAATTTGATCCTCTCCGCCGCGATCGCGAAGCAGAAGATCACATTCAAAAATCTCAATTGCGTAATTCTCCTCACGCTGAGCTCGATTTTGCTCGCGCTGAGCTCCAGCAGCGATCGGCCGGCGGCGCTGACGAGCCGCCGCTATCTGATCGGATTTTTCACAACCCTAGGCGCCGGGATTTCGTTCGCCGTCTATCTGCCGGTGATGGAGGTGATCTACCGCGAGGTGCGGTGCTACGCGATGGTGGTGGAGATGCAGCTGCTGATGGGGATGGCGGCGACAGCGTTCGCCACCGCGGGGATGGCTGCGGACGGCGGGTTCCTGGATTTAAAATCCGAGAGCGCGGCGAGGTTCGACCGCGGGGAGAAAGCGTATTGGTGGACGATCGTGGGGTGCGCGGTGACGTGGCAGATGTCGTTCATGGGGACCGCCGGGATGGTGTTCCTCACGACGTCGCTGACCGGGGGGATATGCATGACGGCACTTCTGGCGTTGAACGTCGGCGGTGGGGTGGTGGTTTATGGAGACGAGTTCGGCGGCGTGAAGGCGGTGGCGACGGTGCTATGCGTGTGGGGTTTCTGTTCCTATCTGTACGGGATGTATGTGAAGAGTAAGACGCAAAATCGGAGAGGACTTTCCGTTGAGATGGATGAGATTATGGTGTAGAATTTAAAGGATTTGATTTGTTTAAATCTTATTTTTCAATTATATATCTAGTATTTCACTTCATCAACTTAATATACGTGGTTGGGATCTAGGGTAGGAGCTATCATTAATGTAACAAATGTAGAATCAAGTTTCCTTATATAAATATTTCTTTAGATTTTAGATTAAATAGTCCACTTTTTATGTCCTATTCTATCTTTTTTTTTGTTATCTTTCTATCATTGATTTTAATTTTATATGCATTAATTAATTTGTATTGCTAATTATCGAAAATTTACTATATTTAATTAGGGTGTATAATTATTTTTTTTTAAATTTAATATCACTTTTATTATATAAAATTGATAATTAAGATTGATAAATTGTGAAAGTGTGGTATATAATTTTTTAAATTCTATTTTTTAAATAAATATTAATTATGATTTGTTATATTTGAATAGTTTTTTTATAATAAATATTATTAAAATAATTAATTTAGTAGCGGAACACAATAAATATCATGTCAACAGTGAAATACTGAATCTCATTGCACTTCGTTAATATAATATTTATTTTTATATATTATAATGATGTCACGGCAATAGTTAAGATGCACTTAAAAGTTTGTATATGATTAACTTATATACTCCTTTTTTGTTCCTAAATAAGTTTTCAATTATTTAATAGAAAAAATATGTCCCTGAATAAGTGTATCGTATCCAGTATCTATGATTCTGTAGATTTTTCATATTACTCATAATTAGTATGAGTAAAATCAATAAACTTTCATGTTGTTGTATATGTTTTATAATAATTGGGGAACATTTACGAATGAGTATATTGCTAGTTGACAACACCATTCTTGAGTACCAAAATGAGTACTTCGTTATCGAATAACCTTCAAATCAATACGTATGAGAGGCCCTTTTGTAAGAATTCTTTTTTTTTTTCTTTTAATTTAGGTGTCTGTGTGTGTTTATATAAAACTACCAATATAAATTTTTGTTTTCATAGTTGTAATTTAAAACTATATAGAATCCATTAAAAAGTAAAAAAAAAAGAAGTCTTTACTCAGTGTTACGACGCCAGATATACGTGATATATGGCCCGTCAGCCCAACCAAGCTGATAAATCCATAAATAATTATGCATTTTCTCACTCAAGGCCCACGCAAAATGTCTCGATTTAAATTTCACAGCTTATAGTCTTAAAAATTAAATAAATAAAAAGAAAGAATCTAATCGATATATTAATTAAATTAAAGCAAAAAACAATTATATATTAATTAAAGTTAAAATTTAATATTAAGACGAAATTTATACATAATTTTTTTTATTCAATCTCAAATCCTAAATTTCTTGGTTCGATTTGAATTGAGATATACCTACAACTTACTCACATGTTCGAAATATTCGTCAAGGGAAAAGATAAATGTACATAATTGTATATACATAATATCCTTAAATTTTAGATTGAATTGAATTAGTTTTATTTAAATCAATTTTATAATTAATTATATTATTTTTTCACTAAATTGTCCCTATTATATTTTCAAAGGTATAATTGAAAAATTGGTTTGATAGATCCTTCAAACAAAGCCACAAAATTGATTTGAAGATAGATATGTAAATATTCAATGAAAAAATTAATTTTTTTCTAAATCTGTAGACATCTAATTTGGAAAAGTTAGTTTTTTTTTAATTATTGCAGAAGGATAAATATGTAATATATTAATTTATTTAAATTAATTAATATTTATAAAGTGATTTAAATGTAAAATACCTAAAAATGCACATTATGTATGTATAATTTATGTATATTTATCACTACTCTATTTATAAATTTATATAATTTTTTATATTTTACATTGTAATGCACAAGATTACCCTAAAATAAAACCTAGTTTTGCAGGGATAAAAAGGTAAACAGCGCTGCCGGGAGATAAGCGTCAACAACCGGACGCCACGGAGGCCGGTTTTGAAACCGTTGGTCTTCCGCTGCCGGAGTTCAGCTAAACTTGACAAAGTTTTCGTTTTAGTTTTAATCATACATAAATTGATTGATTGTTGTATAGAGAGAGAAAAGCTCCGAAATTGCAAGTCTGTTTACTTAGTTTGGGAATTATATGTGCTATGTTATGCAATCATCTGCAATCATGTGGCTAAAAAGCAACTCGAATAGCTTGAATAGTTATTAAAAATTCCAATTTGTTTTTGTTGCATTGATCTCGCATAATTTGAATCATATATGCATGAGTTGAATTGAGATTCGAATGTGAAATTATGATAGAATGGTGAACGACGATGTGTTGACAGAAATCCTTCTCCGGCAGGCGGCGAAATCTCTCATCTCCTCCGCCGCCACAAACTGCAGCAGTCTCTGATCCTACGGATGCCTAAGTTGCAGTTAAAATAGTTGAATGCAACCATCACCTCACCACAAAATACTTTGAGAATGCAATGGATGGATTTTCAAAGTATTATTGCCAATTCAATTTATATGTAACATTAAGCAAATTAGATACAAGTGCAAGGCAAATGGATTCGCTATAAATTTGCGATCCAAATTCAATAAATTCATACTAACCGTAAACATATTGTAGTAAGTTAACATATGATCAATAAAATATAAAATGGACACAAACTTTTTAGTTTTTATCGCAGCCTGATTTACTCTTTTATTTTACATGATAGATTGTCACTTTTGAAAATCGCCAAATAAATAGAAAATATAACATACCTTTGACAAAGAAAGACAACTAAATTTTAGGACAAGAGTAGAAATATCATTTTTTTTAACTAAATCATTAGGCCATTTACAAAAATGACCCATAATTGCAAGGCGGTACTCATACTTTAGATTCATTTACAAATTTAACCTTCGTAAAAAAAAGAAAAAGACAAAGGTGTTTGAATACTGACTGGGTATGTGTGATGCAGACATAAATTCTTCAATAAAAGTAATATTTTGAGAATGACCAATACCTAACAGTTATATTTGAGAGGGGAAAAGTTCGAACAAATTTGGATTCTCATTGCAATTACCTACAAGCTGGGTCATTTTGTGAAACGGCCAAAAGGTTAGCTAAGGCTTTACGCAAAGCAAGGGAGCGCTCGGCGGCCGCGGCTTCGGACACAAATGGGGCGGGAATCCGGCCAATGGGCGCAGCGGCCGAAAATGAATTTTCATTTTTTTAATTCAAAATTTTGATTTTTTTGTTCTCCTTCTATAAACATTACATTTCTCTTCTTTTCTTATTCATTTTTTCCAAATTCATGGATTCTTCGTATTTAATTAATGTAATTTTAAAATTTTAATTAAATCATTTTCAAAAATTTTGTTATTTATTTTTAATTTTAGAAATATCACAATTTAAATAATATATGAAATTGAATAATAATAATAATAATAATAATAATAATAATAATAATAATAATAATAATAATAATTGATAGATTGAAAAAATAGAGTTGTGACTGAAATTTTGTGGCTAGGTTGTAGGTGTTGTGGCTGAAATTTAAAATATTATCGTGGCATATGGAAAATGAAACAATGACTTGATTTTTGGGATTGAGTTGCGGATGACCTAAAACATAATTATTTTTTGCTATATAATTAATTTAATTTGAGATCTGCAAGAATAAGTGACTTTAGATTTAGGGTATCCACAACAGAGAGCATGTTTTTACATTTCCCTTACACTATTTATGAGCCTCACATCAACTTTTCATTTAAAATTTTGCACCCTGCAATAGAGGTCGAGCCTTAACTTTCTCTTACACTATTCATCTCTTATTTTTTATTTCTTTCATTGTTCTTATAATTTTCAATTTCATAATTCAAATTTGATTTTCATTAAAAGAAATTTAATATTATTTTGAAATCTGCAAATTATATCATCGAAATTCGAAAATTACATTAGTTAAAATTCTAATATTACATCATTGAGTGCAGAAAAAAATACATGATTCAAATCATAATATTACATTATTGAAGGCTGTAAATTACATAATTTAAAAACTAATTCACTCGTCAAGATGACCGAAGCGGCTCCAAATGTGTTCAATCAAATATGCTTGTAGTTTGCCGTGTATTTCTCTATCACGGATTATCTAACGGTGAGCTTGGAATACCCGAAATACTTGTAGTTTGCCGTGCATTTCTCTATCACGGATTATCTCACGGTGAGCTTGGAATACCCGAAATACTTGAGGCGCGCTTTGAGTTGGTGCTTCATTAGCGGTCGAGGTGCCGACCGACATCCTCCAGTCGCCAATTGTTGGATGACCGATGTGCATTTCAGAAGCGTTGGACAGACCTATTTGCTATGCGCACGAACAAAGACCTGCGCATACGGAATCACCGACGGAATACAGTCGGACCCCATTGCGAATTTTCTGAGAAATAGCTCGCGACAAAGACGTGCGTCAGCCTCTTCTCTTTCCCAATGCACGTAGTCATCTGGCGTGGTTGATTGGCCGCCTGCATTTCCTCAAACACATGAAGGGAAAGCTCGCCCACATTGCGAGTTATTCGAAGCGGATAGTCCACTAAAAAAAATCTTCAGGAACATTGTCGTCGCCTCGATTTTAATGATACACAAACTGGAACGAATAGGAGATGAGAGAAATTATAAAGGATGTGAGATGATATGAATTTGTTGTGTTATAAATGAAGTGAAGAAGTGGTATTTAGAGAAAGAATAAATAAATAAAAAAATATATATAATATGGTTAGCCGTTGAATGACTATTAATTTAAAAAAATACAGCTGACAACGTTTTTTTAAGTTAAATAATAATTAAATTTATAAATACAAGTAAAAAAACAAAAAAAATGTCGATTTTTGGTTTATTCGTGCGTGCAGCGCACTCGCGCTCTCATTGGCCGAGAGGCGCGAGTACGGCACGTGAAGGGCGAGGGCGAGGGCGGGTGACTAGCCGTGAGCAAGGGTAGAGCTGTCAGCTCCTACCCCTGCAATAGCAGGCAGCGCACGGATTGGCGGACAGCTTCCGATGCGAGCCGATATTGCTGTTGCTATTAATTACTTGAATTTGTTGTCTAATCATACTCCAGTTTGATTTGGTTTAAAAGATGGAACCACGACCACTTTCCCAACCCTTTCTTACCCCGAAAAAACAGGGAACTTCAAAACAAAATATGTCTTATTTTATTACATTATTAACTACAGAAGATTAGAAAAAGACAGTAGTGTCCTTTATTCAACCAGTCACTAATAATAAAATATTAATCCGGCAACGAAATTATCGACAGCAAAATCATAAAATAAACCACCTTAATTGCTGCGTGCCTACAAGAAAGCAACTAAAAAAGTAAAAAACTTATCCACACAATTTAATAAGAAATAAATGAGAGAGATAACTATATATAAACTTATCGATAGAAGGTGCCATGTCAACCAAATTATATTCAACTATAGCCTTTAAGATGATTTTGTTCGTAGAGTAATTAAGGATTATAATGTCTCAATTGAAAAAATTACCTCTTTGAGTTACATCATTAAGATTGAATTGTACAACGCACAACGCAATTACAAATAATTAAGGCTCTAAATAACAAAATAGACTTTTAAATTATCAATGCCCGGCTATATATAAGTATGCCGGTCGTTTATATTTGAATAATCATAAAATTTCTGAGATATTTATAAATGCAATATCAGTAACAGTAATCTATTTAATCACAACATTCAAAATAAATACACTTCGAGGTGTCGACTCAATTAATTATAAAACACATTTAATTTCTAAAACATTGATTAATTTAATAAAATCTACCTGTATATTCACTAAAATAATTAACACTGAATAGGAAACATAATTTTGCGTGACCCCTGCTATATCTAAAATTAGAAATGACGTGTATTGTCAGATGAGATAGAGAGAAATATTGGCCCATACTTTAATTAATTAGTAATGGAAATATGCAGATTAGGCCGTTTTAAACCTGGCCCGGCCCGGCCCGGCCCGGCCTAATTGCGTATACAGTACACTCTCTTTCTCTATAAATACTTCCCAAAATCAACCAAATCACAAACCACACCTCAATATCAAAAAACATAACAACCAAAAAGAAAAATGAGTTCGAAAATCATCATCTCACGCACCAATCCAACGGTCCACATTCTATCAAAACCTAATCAATCTCCCAAAACGCAATTCCCCCAAAATATCTCCTTCCGTTCCCAGTTCACCGAATCAAGAATCCGAACCCGAAACCCATCCGGGGCCGCGAGGGCCTGCTCCACAGGCACAGCCCAAATATCTGCCTTCTACGCTCCGGCCCAAACCAAGGAAACACTGTACGAACTGCTGGGGATTGCAGAGAGCGTGAGCAACTTTTCTGACATTAAAAAAGCGTACAAACAGATGGCGAGAAAGTACCATCCCGACGTTTCCCCACCGGACAGAGTGGACGAGTATACGAGGAGATTTATTATGGTACATGAGGCCTACGAAACGCTGTCCAATCCGCAAACTAGAGCTCGCTACGACAGAGACTTAGCCGTCGGCGGCGGTTTTTCGTCTTCTCCGAGGAAACATCAGGTACCCCTCACTTGCAAATTAAAGCCTCGTATTTATCCAAAATTGTAGTTTAAGTCGCAGACCATATTGATTTTCAGACATTTTTCCCCTGCGATCTTCAAATACTATGTACTAATTTATTATTTTTATTTATTTTAGGAAAAAGAGTGGAGAAGCAGCTGGCAGTCACAATTGGACGAACTGCAGCGATGTAACTGTAGTGAGAGGTCGACGTGGGGTTCTCGAATGCGAAAAACTAGCCGTTAGGATATATTTTCATCTTTGTGGAAATAGATTGAAAATTAAAAAAAATGAAATTATGTAAGAAGATAGATAGGAATGTATATAATTTACAACGAGTTGCAACGGCGTTGATTTTATTAGCAATTTTTTGTTACTTCCAAAACCAAAAACAAAAAAACAAAAAAAGAAAAAGAAAAAGAAAAAGAAAAGCTCATGGGCATGGTCTTTGCCTTCTCTCTCAATTTTCACTATTTTTTGACCTTGTTGTGCATATCATTAATTAATAATTTAATGGGTGATTGCCGCCGACTTCTGTAAAGGAAAGCAAGTTGAGTAGTTAAGTGTAAAACACACTATTGCTGGCAGCCGGATAATATATAAATAATTTTCATAAAAAACAAATCCAGTGATGCAATTGGATTATAATGAAAAAAGGTCAATATTATTTTAAGAACAATCCATTTTTTAAATATACTAAATGTCATACTATAGAATATTAACTAACTCTATTAAATGCTACAACCATGGTTTCATGCATGAAATATTTCTATAGATTGTTTAGTTGGTTGAATGGTAGTCTATGTATGGAAACAATTACAGTACTTTTAGGAGCTGTTTGATGCCCATATTTAGATCAAGATTAGATAAGAAATTTTGGCCAAACAATGTATTTCGAATGTTTAGTAGCTAAGATAATAAAAGTCAAGCCCGTATATATTAATCTTAGCCCACGCTCAACCAGCACTCAGTCCACATTAAAACATTGTTCCTCCAAACTTCTGTATGTAGTCTCCCTCTACATTTTGCCGAGATAAACCACGATTATCTGGCAAATTCCATCTTTCTCCCCCTTTCCCTCCTTTTCCCACAAATTCTTCATAAATCAATTGAAGAAGTCATATGAAAGATCCTCAGGAATCCGCTGAACACAAATCCTCCAGAAATCAATTGAAGAAATTTGTTCTGCTATTGTCAGTGGTTGCCGTTGTGGACTAGACGACTGACGAGTTGATGAGGGAATTTTCTGGAACTTTCTGCCCGATAATAGGGTATGTCGACGACTTTGACGAGATCCATTTGAACGGCCGATTGCCCGAGGTCGGGCGAACATCTAGGAGGTATAACACCACCGCTGCCGGAGTGCATACCGAAAGGGGATTTCGGCGTCGAAGCATAGCTGTTGAAGGAGCAAGTAGATGATAGAGGCAGTGACACTTTTTTGATGGGTTTGGAGACGGAGAGGAAGGCTCTGATCTTAAAATTGAGGGACAATTTTGTGCGGAGGAAGTCGAGTAAATGTAAACTGATCCAATGTAGATTGGGAACATTGTAAGAAACTCAAATGTTTTTGTTTGATGATTTTATGTTAGCCCCCCCCCCCCCCGCTTGTTTGTTACCCTTTTTCCTATGAAACTTGTCGATTTATGTCAATATTAATTTGGCGTCAATGAAGTTCTCGGAAGTAATTCTAGAATATAATTTCAATGTTTAGAATTTGATGGACTGCAGAAATTTCACAGCGGGCTTATTTTTATCTTGATTTTAATTTTATCTACAAAATAACTAAAATAATTTTTAATCTTAATTCTTAATTCTTATTGCGACTTGTTTATCTTATCATATCTTGACACTCCATCAAACGCAACCTTAATTTGATATGTAAATACATGAACTTTTGTATTTGATTTGTCAAATCAAGTTAACTTTAACCCTAATTAAATTTGATACAAAAGCAAATTCATTCGTTATATAAATTATCTAAATCCAATGAACAATACAATGAATCCCTGTGGTAAGTAATGGAAAACTAAAAGATTGTTAGTTTTGAAAATCATGAAAATACAGTACAGATTGGACAGTCCAAAGAAAGATAACTACATTTGATGACATTAAAAAGAATAAGGGCTAGCTTATAGTCAGTAAACCAAGGGTGTCTTAGTCTTTTCATGGGTCATGGCGTTGGTTTGACTGTTAATAGTAAAAAAGTCAAAGATTAATTACTAATTATGTATTAGCGCACCTAAATTCTTGACAGTCGTCCGTTTACTAAAATACAACGCGTGATAATTTTCCGTTACATGAGCCTAGGGGCGGTGCTGCCCACCGGTACCATTCATTTGTATGTTTAATTTCAACATGTACTTTGTTATATCAATTTGAAATATTTTATAGATTTAAGAAAAAAAAACGCTAGGTGAAATAATTTATGTACTCTAATCAACATAGTTTATTGTATTATAATGACAAACGTACAATTATATTTTAAACTTATAAAGAAAGTACCTTTAGATTTGGGGTATAGTAAAATTTTGTTTTTTATGTGAAAATTACGAATTTTATATTTAACTTATATAGTAACTAAACTTAATATATAAAGTAGTTGTATTTTTACAATCCAATAATTGTCATGTAACTGCACCTGTTATGGGATTTGAATTTAGAACCATTAAAATGCAGATACTATATAACTTAAATTCAATCACTTTGTATGTTAGTGCAAAAGTTCGTAGTTTTTACTTTGAATTTTTAATTTATCATAATACTATATACATAGATTTGTACAATCTGTTAGTATATACTTTTAATTCATTGCTTAGGGTTAGATGTTTACATGTATATGGTTATTGATGCATAAATGTGCCAATAATGTCTAATTTAAGTAGCAAAATTGAGGTATCACAAACTCAACTTAATAAAAGGCCTTGAGTTCAATTCCGTCTACATGCTTCTTTTTTTTCCAACTTTATGATAGTATAAACATGTTCTATTTTAGGATAGTGTAAATGTGTTCTAATTTTATAATAACGTAAATTTCCCACGTTATACCACACATAATTTTTTTTAAAAAAAATACGCACACATAAATCCATGTGTAAAATATTTAGAGAAAAGATAAATGTACATAATTGTACATACATAATATTTTTAAATTTTAAATTGAATTGAATCGATTTTATTTAAATTAATTTTAATACTAATTATATTGTTTTTTTACTAAATTATCCCTATTATATTTTTAAATGTATAATTAAAAAATTGGATTGATAGATCCTTCAAATAAAACCACAAAATTAATTTAGAAATAAATATATAGATATCTAATGGAAAAGTTAATATTTTTCTAAATCTACATATATCTAATTTGAAAAAGTTAATTTTTTCTTAAATTATTGCAGAATGGTTAATATATAAAATATTAATTTATTTTAAAATAAATAATATTTACAAACTGATTGAAATATAAAATATCTAAAAAATATCAATTATGTACGTACAATTGATATATGTTTATTTATCACTACTCTATTTTATATAGCGAGAAAGGTCGTGTGAAAGGTTTGACGAGGTCATCGTCAAAAAGTGCGACATAAGTCTGTGGGGTCTGCAGGCGAGGAAATCTAGATTAGCATAAATTTGGTGGGACCCCCAAATCTAAGAGGTGAGCTGTCCCTTTCCTCCTTGTCCTTCACTTTTTCCCCATGCCCCTCTAATTTTTATTACCAAAATAAAATACTTTAAAGTATTTTTCCACAATTTTTGTTTTACTTTTTAATCCGGCGGCCGACTTTATTGAAAACAAGGTCTTTATTTTAGCAGAGGTAGTTCAGCCATTCAGAGTCGGTTTGTTAAAAGTTTTGTCTGAACTACCTGCTAAAATAATGCAGCATTCGAAATAAATATATTGGAGAAGGAAAAATGATTTTTTGACACAGTATCTATTTGTTATAATATATTTACTTTTATCCTATAATTATATTTGACTAATGTATTCTAAATTTATTTTGAATAGAGATAAATTAATTAATAATAACAAAAAAAATAACCGAATGACCCCGTCCAGTATCCAACTAATATTTATTTTTTTAAATATAATTTCAGGTCAGCTTCCAACATTGCATAATGCATTTCTGCCTCCCAGGAATTAGAGTCTTGAACAATATTGATTTATTTGTGTAAATATATATGATTTGGTGTATTAATCAAATAGATTAGATTTATTGTAATATTTAATCTAAAATGTCTAGAGGGTAATAAGGTCTATACATAAAATAACATAAATTACAAAATTAATAAAAAAAAAATGCATAATTACTAATAAAATTCTATTATGGTAAAGACATTATGTCCCAAAATCATGACCTTTTGTAGAATTATAAATTTATAGGACAGGGTGATAATTTCGACGAAGATTACAAGTTGAGTATTACTCTATAAAGATCTGACATATCCATAACTAACTACATTAATCCGTATTGAACAATATTTTAAAATTGGATTTATGATGAGGGAAATAATTTTTTGACATAATATTTTTAAGTTATAATACTTTTATTTTTATTTTTTATAATTATATTTTATATTTTGACTAATATATTCTTATAATATTTTAGATAGAGATAAATTAATTAACAATAATAATCAATTTCTCAAATTATTAAAATTAAATTTAACTCAATATGTGAGAAAGAGAGAAATATTAAATACACTCATTTTGTCTGTAATCAATTTACATCTATTGATTGATATTAAAGAATTTTATGCGAACATAATAGATCCAATTATCATAAATTGTTGGGACTAATGTACATATAGACATTTCTCGTTGATGAAAAAAATTAGAGTAGTGATAAATGTACATAAATTGTACATATATAATTGGCTTTTTAGGTATTTTTTATTTAAAATTAGTTTATAAATATTGATTAATTATAATAAATTAATGTATTACATATTTATCCATCTACAATAATTTAGGAAAAGATTAATTTTTTCATATTGAGATATTTGTAAATTTAGGAAAATATTAACTTTTCCATTTGATATCTAGATATTTATTTCCAAATCAAATTGAAATCATATGTAAATTTATTATATGTGAATGTAAAGAACTTGCTAAAATTTTGGTCTATACATTATCTTTATGGCTCTATTTGGAGGATCTATTAAATCAAATTTTCAATCATATCTTTAAAAATATAATAAGAGCAATTTAGTAAGAAAATAATATAATTAGTAATAAAACTAGTTTAAATAAACCCGGTCGGATTCAATTTAAAATTAAGGGTATTATATATGTACAATTTATGTACATTTATCTTTTCTCAAAAAATTATATGTAAATGTATATCTATGGATATATAATATATTAAATAATATTCCATGATATACAGGCAATAATAAATCTAATTATCCATAACATGGTTTGTCGATATATTAATTTGAATCTGGCGGATTTCCATAATTATAGAATGATTGATTAGTTGAATTAATTTTGAAATAGATTAGATTTATATTTTTAAATTTAAAATCAAATCATGTTGTAATCTTTAGCCTAAAATAGTTGGATTGCAAGAAAGTCTTAACACAAAATACTATACATTTCAAAATTAATCAAAAACAAAAAAAATAATACAAAATTACTAATCAATTCTTATTATGATTAAGACATTATATCTCATAAACCTTATGATTATGATAATGTTCGATGTCAATCTCCAAATTATTAGTATAAAATGTTTCTTTTATTATGTCCTTAATCACCTTAATTAGACAATCAGATTTCCCTACAAGTTTATGTGAGATTTCAAATTTTTGGATTATAACTCACATACACTTCAGATCCACGCATCTAAAATGACTCTAACTTCCAATCTATTGATTAGAGGTGAAACATAGCATTAAAGAATCCAAATCAAATAATTGTTAGAACGTGGATGAACAAAAGAATACTGCAACGTAACTAATTAATTATTTTATCTAAAAAGTTTTGTTTTTTTATCTACAAAGATAGTATTTTTTTTATCTAAAAAGAAAAGGCGAAGAAAAAAGTGGCCAAAGCGATTGCAGATTTTATCAGGTGGGATAAAAAGTAGGAAAATTTGCACCACTCTCTCGTTATGCGTAAAGGGTATTCACTTTTTATTACATCATACACTCATACTCCATTCTTGACATCCTTTGTTTCCCGGTCACTAGATAAATTCGCAACAGCCATGCAAAGCATATATTCTGTAAACTCGATCGTGCAAATTATACAATGAGGTAAATTATTAGAGAGATCTTATTATTGATCAATATTCAGATCTATATATCTTAAATTATCAATAAAATATTAAGTGTGCTATTTGCTAGACATTAAATTTGAATCTGGATATCGTATTATCGTACGAATTCTATTTGTAACTTTTTGGGTAGATCAATTTATTCTGATTTCAACTCAGCTCCATTAAATTTTGTTAATGTTGTATTTATATGTATGTAAAGTGGTGGATCTAAAATATAATTTTGGAAAGTGGATCGTTCATATCATCGGTGACGGGTCTCAAAATGACGTCGTCTGATTTCGTCTCTTCTTCAAATAAAAATTTGCAGATTTGGGAGTGGTCATGACATTTCCAGCCGATCCTAAAGAAGAATTAGGCCCTCTTGGCGGTCGGGTGGTCGGTCGACCCCTCCCGCCTACTAAATCTGTCACTATGTATGTATGTACCCTCATGTATATATCGTTCTTTCATTTTCGAATTAGCCATGTGCAGCTATAGTTTGCCAATTTGACTGATTTTAGAACATTGCGGGATGAGCAGGGTTCAATTTAAAGTATTTATTATTTCCATTTATTCGATCATAGAAATCAGTGGATGCATCTATCTTATTGAATGAATGCAGACCCAAATTCTAATCTTTGAGGGGGCACAAATTTTATTGTTTGCAGTATAGTTGATTTTCACTACAAATATAGTTACTTTATACTTGAATGAAAGTGTTCTTACGTTCTCACAATAACAAAAAATTTATTTTAACTCACCCCTTACAGGTTGAGCTTAATCTCGTGAACTATACACATTGTTGTGATATGCGACCTAAGTTTTTCATATGTGTAATTTTCAAACTAAAATATCGCAAAGATTTTCAAATAATTTGATCAATAACTAAACAACCAAACTAGTATAAATGTGACCAAACGTCCACACAAAATAGAACTACAATCCAAATTAGTGAGATTTGAACTAATTAATGACCTTCTTTGATATTTTAATTTTGCCACATGATCATGTGACCTAAATTGATTATCAACTATTATCATTTTTCAAATTTCGGCTATTCCTTAATTATTGACGGTAATAAATATTGCCAATATCTTATACTCCATCAAATTTATTTGTAGCAATTTTCTCTTAAACTATTATTTTTCATATATTCTTTTCTGTTACATCTTTATATTACGCACATACATCTCATATTCTTTGGCTTCAATAGTGTGTATATAAATTCCTTGGCAAAATTCTCAAAAAGATAAATAGCACGATGAAATGATTTTTGAAGGGCTAAGAAAGTGGCTGACAACTCTCACACATTCATTTGCTTGGCATAGAATACATGCATGTTCGTTATATATACAAACTACTATATTTGATCTGCATATTATCTTGATATGTTTGAGTGTTACACATTCATCCGTTTATAAATATCTATAGAACATTGCATAATATATACTATACATTGTGATGTGAATGATGTTGCATTATTGAGAGATGAATTGCGACATTCGACCAACCTAAATTATCACTAGATATGAATGGACACCTACACTATCATGCCTATGTATGAGCTTGCCCTCTCTACTAATCAGTTCAAACAAACAAACAAACAAAAGGTATGCCTTTAGTTCATGGACTGACATGAGGTGGTAGGGTGGGGGTGAGGTTGAGGGGGGGGGGGGTAGGGTGTGCTTGTGCTACTTATGGGCTCTGGCCCATCACTTTTCTAGGCCCACCCACGACAACTACATCACATAAGACTTGAGTGGACCCAAACACCCTTTTATATTTTTCGGAAAATATTAATATATAAATTTTCAATTCTAGCTATATATATGGAAATATTAGATTGGTTTAGGGGGTGGGGGAATGGTTTAATTTAATTATAAAAATATTTTAAATTGTACCTTTACTACTGCTGACACAGTCACATGGAAAAAACTTCCTAATAGCAAAAATAAACATATATAAAACTCATCATAGGTTTAAAGCAATTGAACATTTGGGTTGAAGAATCTTTTGATACCAAATAGAGAGATGTGAATGTTCTTGAGAACTTTCTACCTATTTATACAGAATATATATGTAGTTTTAGGCCTTTTTCCATGTGAGGAAATTTCAATATGTGAATAATATCCATTTCATCGCACATTGTTCTTAGGTCCCGTTCTTCGCATTAAGACACATGGCAAAAATGTCATTTTATGCATCAATTTTATAACTTTTTTCATAAATATACTCAAAAGTATCGAAAATTACTAATTTTTTTTTTCAAATTTATCCTATGAACCTTCTCCGGCAACTAAGAGTTGACTCAGCGAGAGACGATACTTTACATTAAGAAAACATCATAATCTCATGGCTTTTAGGCCCTAAAAATGGATTTAGAAAAAAATGTAGATTATACATTTTAATGTAATTTTTAATAATATGCATTTGTTAAAAAGTTTACACTTTACGGAACAAAAATATCTTTTTATTTCTACAATATTGCATATATAGTTATTAATCCAAGCGTAAAAGTCTTATCTATAAGCAGAGAGAGATTTAGGGGTCAATATCGGCCACTCCCATCCCCCAAGTGGAAAAGAAAAGTAAACCGGCATTAGCATCCAAGAAAAAAACGGGTTACGGCGGCGCAGAAGAAAATGATATTGATATCCAAAGGAGGGAGTGGTCCATAATCCCCAAATGTACGGAAACCGTACTAGGTGTCCGTATCCCGTTCCATTTTTGTTTTGCATCCACAAATAATGATAAAATTTAGACAATGCATTTTACCCAAAGAGCCCACCCCCTAACCCACCAGATGTTAGGTTAACCATCTCTCTCTCTCTCTCTCTCTCTCTCTAGGTGAGTGAGGACTGAGGAGTGAGGAGGCTATAATTGCTGGACCAACGGTACACATGGGATTCTTTTGATTTATTTGCAAAAGCAATAGATTCTTGCTATGTCTAGTTTGTGTCCGGTTTTCGGTGAGAGGTTATCTTTCACTACCCAAACCCTGCCCATCCCATTTAATTAAATCAGCGCCACTCACATATTGCATTTAACAAGTAAATTGCATATTTTAATAGTAGGAGAAAATAATTTTATGAATCTTGATGGTATAAAGCGAATTTTGCATTGGGGTGTAAAGTGTAAGAGGAAGTGCTATTTGATAGACAACAGATCTATCCATTTATTCAAAGACCATTTGATGACAAGTTGCACGTGTGGTGCCAAGTTCTATCAGAAAAAGCGAAATGGAGTAGCCTTTTGCTTTGTGTTTCCGAGGTTCATGTCCTCACGATTCCATAGTTCAACTTGCCTACTACACCTAGTAGTACTACTTGTATATGCAACACCACATACATAAATCAATATTAGTATTAAATTTGGAAATTGATACTAGTATCTACCTATGAGGACGTATCTTGGTTGGGTCTAAAAGATCTAAATGAAAGGATCCAAATTATAACCCTCAAATCAATATTGGATTTTGCGTTAATGAAGTGTTAATTAGTAGAAAAGAGTATCTTATGGGGCTTCAAATCTTCAAACCCAATCATTCTCCCCAAGTGATGATAGTCATAGAAAATAATATATTTTATCAATACTAGTGTTATTTGAATTTACACACAGTTACTTCAAGTTCCCGACACCCACCTCTTGTTTTGGACAATTGAAAAGAATATTGCTTTCTTGAGTTTGGAATAGAGATTTAGGACTAAAACATTAAAATAGATTAATTTTGTAATAAATTACATTATACAATATCGAGTATATTGCTTAGATAAAGAAAAGTAGAGCTATTATAGGGGTCCGTCTGGCCGAGATCACTAGGCTGCGGAGTAAAACCTTCTCGGCCGGTGAAATTATACCAGCACCTACCATGACGCAAAAGAAATTTTTATGTACAAAAAATTGTTTGAATCAACTATAGACGAGCCAATCAGTGCAGCCGAACCATGTTACTGACTAAACACGATAATTCATCACAAAAAATTAGCTGATTATGAGAGAAATCTTATTTGGTCTATAAACCCCATATAAATTGTCTTACTCAATCGATCTGGGATCTTGGAATTCGTAACAACCAACCCCTCTTAAAGGCCAACGTCCTTATTGGTCAAGGCTGGCTCCTTCCCCAAGCCACCACTCCGAATTGGCTCCCGAACATCCTTGTTGGTCACGGCTAGCTACTTTTCCAGGCCACCACTCCGTGGGGCACCATTAATTCTGAGTCGTCGGGCTCCTAATGAAAACACCAATGTTACCAAAAAACTAGCATATTAGGAGAGATGACTTATTTTATCTATAAACCACGAATTACACAACATTAAAAACATTAGAGTCGGTGACAAACCGTACTTCTGACAATTCTAATCCATAATGACTAACATCCACTTTTCTTTAGTGTGCTATGAATAAATATGCTCGAAACTAAACGTAATGTAAGTACATAAAGATAAAATAAAAGTGTGGGTTGGATAATTTAATTGGCATCATTAGTCGTTAGGTAGTTCATGGACCTGGTACATTAATTGATTGATAGGGCCCTAAATTTAATGAGGAGTCGGTTAATCCCATAAAATTTCTTCCAAACAGTGCATGTGTTTCATTTATGGTGATATGAGAAAAAATTCCATTTCCACCGGTTGCCTGAATTTAGTTATAAATACATTTTTATTTTTGATGTGACAAAATCCAGCTGGACTGTGCATTAGTATTGGTATTGCCAAAATCCAAGAAAAAGGGAAAGATAAACTCGGTTTCAACTTCCAATTGTTCTGATTGACTACTGCATGCTGATGCATTTATCAGATAGTTTAAGCTCATTAAGAATATTTATGAGATGTTTGATCAATTATAAGTTATTTTATTTTGTTTATTTGAATGAAATATTAATATTTCTCCAAGAATAAAATGGTAAGCGTTTGTAAGGTGTTATTAAAAAAGTAATTAAGAATAACCATTTTTTATTTAAAAATAAGACAAATAATCATTTCTGGAGCACACTTGGTTTGGCATTAAATTACAAGTTTTTATAATACTCTAATATGTGTGGCGTAATCAATTTTTCATACTTGATCCCTATTGCTATCTCCGTCAAATAAAAATAGATGGACGAAAACTCCCATGCGCGAGCGCGCAACATGCGTACAAGACTGTAATCATATTAATTTTGGTACTTAGACATTAATTATGGTGATTAAATATAATTAGGCTCTTTTACTGCATGATCTTTGTGCTGTCTCTTGTGGCGCGCACTAGCTATGTGGCGGAGCTCACCGAGACCAACTCAAGTAGATTAGTTATCTTATACAAATTAGATCATAAATTTCTGAAGAATTGAAGAATTGGAAATTAGTCTTTTTAGATTCTAGAGAAAGTAAAGATAGAGTTTGAACCATAAATTTTGTTGTTGTAAACTTTAATCTGCGCCATTCAGATATTGTATTGGGGAAAACATGACTTAGTTTTAGCACTCGCAATATCTATCCGTCAATTTTGTAATTAAAACATTGATACGAATTTTGATCTAATGCAATTTCGATAATACGTTGATTGCATTGAAAAAAAAATAGTAATATACCTTGGACTCGAGAATAAATCAACAAGCCAATGACTAATATATGCTATTTTATTTAAGAGCCCGACTTAAAAAATAAAAAAAGAGCTCAAATTCGTTTAATTAATTTAACCAATATATGGATGGATATAGATGGTTTTTGGCTAAGTTTATAGGCTTATGACAAGTATTTAGCAATATAAGATTCTAAACAACTTATAAGCTATAAAATGAAGAAGTTCCAATTATGGGTGAGCATTCGGTTTTCGGTTCGGTTTTTTGCCCAAACCGAACCGAACCGAAAAACCAATTTTTTTAAAAAAGAAATTAAAACCGAACCGAACCGAATTATCCAAAAAACTGAATCCGAACTATGAAAACCGATTCGAACCGAAAAAACCGAAATTTCATAAAATTATCCGAAAAAACCGAAAAATCAAAAATTCAAAAATCCAAAAAAATGTATGTATATATATATGAAATATATATTTATATATAAAAATATAAATATATGCATATATTAAATATATATACAAATATAATATATATACATATATTTAGTTATTATTATATTAATATATATAATATTAAATATAAATTCAGTTTTTCGGTTTTTTTTGGTTTATAGTATATACGAACCGAACCGAACCGAAAAACCAAAACTTGTGAAAAATTAAAACCGAACCGAACCGAAATCCGAAAAAAATTGAACCAAATTTCAAATTTCGATTTAGTTCGGTTCGGATATTCGGATTTCGGGTATTTTGTTCACCCCTAGTTTCAATTGTTCATAAACTCTCTAAAAAATAAGTTCGTCAATCCCAATTTATTTTTTCATAATCTTATAAGTAACAAATAATTTAGAAAAATAATTTTCTTATAGATTGCTATCTCTATCATATATTCTTTTCACTTCATGTTTCTTTTTTTTTCTTTTTCTTTCAAATTTATAATTCTCTTTGTAGCTTATAAGCTTAGCTATTCAAACACTTTGACAGCTTATAAGCTCTTCCCTTATTAATAAGAGGGTGTTTGGCTAAGCTTATTTTAAAGAGCTTATAAACTCTTGGAGCTTATAAGATGCAATGTCTTGAGAGTTTGTAATTATTTTTTTGTTGAAAAGTTTAAAGTTTATAAATTGTGAAAGACTTTGGATAATTGAGCTTATTATGAGCTAGAGATAATTATAAGTTAGAAAGAGATAATCACAATTAGAGAGAAAAAATGAAAAAGAGATGAAAAGTGTATATGCTGAAAATAAAAAATCATAATAGAGTTATATTTGTAAAAATGTTGATGGTGATAAAATTATGATAAAATAAATTGGGGTGCGGTAATTTGTTTTTTGGGAGCATATAAGCTATTGGAGATTATTTTTACAGTTTATAAGTTGTTTAGAAGCTTATTTTGCCAAACACTTCGCAAGAGGTATAAACTCCTAAACAGATTATATGCTATTTTAAAATACTTATAAACTCAGCCGAACACCCTCTAAATCTTATAAGTTCTTGAAACAACTTATAAGTTAATGAAAGTTATAAATTTTCTAAAATAAGCTTAGCCAAACACCCCCATAATATGTATGTAATTGGATAAAACCAAAAATAATTATAGAATAAAAATTATAAATTATTTTTGCATTTTAGATCGTGAAAATATATGATGGATTCATCGTTTTGTTAAAGAAATTCATGGTCTTAAATTCATAATCCTATATTTCATCTTTCGTAAATTTTATTTTAAACTGAGGTTTTAACCTAATCCTTGCCTAATACGTACATCTATAATAGGAGCAATGTTTGTAATTATTTCCATATTATTATTATTATTATTATTATTATTATTATTATTAGAATAAATATCCAAATAAGGAGTTACTCTCAAATAAAAGTAACTGTAAATTAATTGTTTGATAGAAATTGGTAGTGGAAATAAACAAATAATTCAATTTGCAGAATCCGACAATCATTAAATTGTTTGTGTCGTTATTATAGTTGCCAAACACGACCTCTCCCCGTTTAGCGACAAATTATAACAGTTGGAAATTTACGTCGGTCAATTTATAATCCGACGACTGATTTCTCTCTCTGTGACTCTCTCTCTCTCTCTCTCTCTTATTTAAAGTTAACGACGCACGAGGAATTAAATCCAAGTTTATTAATGCTACAACTGTAGTACCCTGCTAACATTATGTAAGTTCATCAATGCTAAATTAAATTTAATGTAATACTAAGATTGACTCAATTAAAGATATTCAATCTAAGTTCGTAAATGATTTAGTACAACAATTAATCTATTTATACACAATATGTAGTATATACAATATTCTTGTAAATTGAACCGGGTCGGTCCGGTTAAATTTCATTCGGGTCGGTTATTAAATACTTTATATAGTTCCTTCTATACCTGTTATATAATTAACTTAGAAAAAATAGATATTGATGATTAGACTAATTTAACTGAGGAAATAAATTAATCTGGATTAGCATTCACACACACATACCCACACGCCTATATTAATTTATAAATTTGTCACACGTACCCACACGTCTACACACACATATATGATTTATTAATTTGTCATTATTAATACTATATGTGATGCAATTGTAGCCAACCTTAGAGTTGATCACATGCCCCCCACACAGGATATATGACATGCACACACATCCATATAAAAATAAATTTACAAAATCATAATGCAATTGATAATAAAAAAATAAAATTAATAAATATAGATAATTTTTAAGAATAATAAATTATTATAAAATATTTCATGATAAATTTTCTCATTATAGTCTATAGTGCGTTACGTAACTACATAATAAGGGTTACTCGTTGACGGGTATCACGCCCGATCATATCCCTCAAACGCATGTCAGTGCATAAATTTATAAGTTCATTGGACAAATATCGATAACAATTTGAAATGATGATAAGATATATAGTTATAAAATTATTTTTTAGGATTATATTTTTCTAGAAATATGTCATCCTAGAAATATATTATGAAATAGTTTTCATTATAGCCTATAGTGCGTTATGTAATAGGGGACACTCGGTGTCTGGTGCCGCGCTCGGTCCTATCCCTCAAGCGCATGCCAATGCATAAATTTATAAGATTATATGACGGTTAACTATAACAATTTGAAATGATGATAAGATATATAATTATAATATTCTTTTATGATTTATTATTCTAAATGTCATCCTATAAATATATTATAAACTAGTTTTCATTATAGTGTACAAAATGTTAAGATATATAATTATAGAAAAAATTATATTAAAAATAAGAATATAATAATAAAATAGTGTAGTTTTGATCATAAGTATGGCATCCTAGTACCAAATGTTGTTATTAATTTCATACTTCTAGTCTATAATGTATGAAGGCATAAGAAAATAATCAAAAGTCCACCAAATATAAATTATAATAAATTTTCTCCATCAATTTAATTGTGATATAAAAATGACTAAAAAGGCTAAAATTTGCATGCGGTTGCCGCATGCGTGCTGGTTTAGATTATAAGTCAGTTTATATTATTAGAATATATATATATATATATATATATATACACGATGAGTTTGGTATACTGGTAAAAGTTGCCCCATTAATTCAAAGAGTTGTGGGTTTGAAATTTAGGTCTAATGTTATTATAATTTTTTAATTTATAAGTAAGATTTTATTTAATTATAAATAAAAAAATTCATAAAATCAAATAAGAATTTTTCTAAAAACAGATATAACTTTTTTAGTCGTAAATAAGACTTTTAGATTTCTTATTCATAAATGAAATTTCGCTTAAATATATAAGTCTTGAATGAAATCAAATAAGACTTTTCTTAAAAAATAAATAAGACTTTTTCAGAGGAAATGAGAATTTGTTTAAAGTTCTATTTTATTATTAAAAAAAGGTCCCATTTGCTTTTAAGAAAAAATTTATTTGATTTTCTAAAAATTTGATTTACATCTAAGCAAAGACCTATTTACAAATTAAAAGTTTTAAAATTTTATTTTATATCAAGATAAATCTTATTTAATTTTATGAAAAATATTATTTGTAATTAAAAGTTTCATTTAAAGTCTTATTTGTTTTAAATAAATATCTAAATTATTTACATTTAAGCAAAGTCTCATTTATAAATAAAAAATTTTAAACTCAGTTCTTGAGAAAAAATTATTTTTTGTAAATAAAAGTCTTATTTAATTTTATGAAAAGTATTCAAAATGTGTTTATAAATTGTGAAAAAATTATATATAGTTAAAAAAGTTTTATTTAATTTTATGAAAACATAATTATAAATTGTAAAATAAACATAAAATGGCCTTACTAGGGATCAAACCTTATATTATTAAAAATGCCTTAACCATTGGGCCACAATGGCTTTGTAGATTTATACCCCAAATATAAATATAAAGAGATCACATTGCCTCTTTGACAGCCGGAGTGTGTGCTTCCAAAAAAAATAATGTACATAAAAATGTTAAATAAATATATTAAAATATATTACAAATATAAAAACAAGGGGTTATATTAGTATCGTTTACATTAAGTTATGGTTGATGGAGCAAATATCGAGCCACGAATATTGTTTTGTAAATATCACATTATGTAATTAGACGTTTGTAAGATAAAATTAAGTTGGAATTTTATTATTTAGAGAAGTTAAAATTAAGTTGAACATATCTCAAAATGAGATAGTCAAATTAGCTTAATTAGTTAAATTAGATTTTGGAAAAATATATTTATAATGGATTTTAACTTGGAAATTTGAATTTTGACTTTCTAATTTTGCCAATATATTCCTAAATCTCGTCCAAGGGTATTTAAATATAAAATACTATTTTATTTAATCCGATTTAGGCCATCCTTAACCCAGCCCAAAACAATCTAGCCACAACTCAATTTTCAGCTGCCACGTTAACATTTCACTTTTCAGCCACAACATCATTATCCCAGCTCCAAACAATTCAGCCCCAAATCAGCCACAACTTATTTCTTATCATTTTATCATTTTTTTAATGCTTCAATTTTAGTTAGTTATTTTAATTAACTTATTTGTAAAATAAAG